>JXSR01S000013.1:51297-69137 GCA_000969725.1 Ophiothrix spiculata
GGCGCAATAAAAAAATCGTTGACACTTCAGAGAAATTGTACTTTGAAGTCATTCGGAGCAAAAAACCTTTTCCGTGCACGGTCACAAACGTTACCGAACGTTACATGGACTTTACTCAGGATTTTGGCAATTGATTTAATTTTCAAACATCTATATGTCTTGACCCCACTAGTGAGCACCATTATCAACAACAAACTCGTTGATATAATGTTTTTGCTAGGTTCTGTGGCCATTCAAAAGTGAAATTTCTCCATTTTTCGGTCACAAACGTTACTTTGGAATGAGCCTATGAGATGTGTGGTATTCAAACCAAAACAAATTGACAAACAGCTGATCATTTCAAATATTTCCTTCTCGCTAAAAAAGAAAGAAAATGAAGGGATGCCCGGCTGAAGTATATTGATTGTTTTTACCGTGCACGAAGTCCAACACAAGTTATTTTCAGATCATTTTGCAGCGTTTGACGTAGGTCCGCTCGGCCCTGTAACAGGGAACTTGGCCTGAAAATTTCAAATTGACATTTTGATAATACATGCTATGATTCTATGTCAGCAATTGATTTGGGCTTCATTTTTTCTACCCAAAAAATACAGCAACCCAAAATGATGGTGCACAATTATTTTGTCAAAGTATGTATAATTTAGTTATTAATAAAACCATTTTGAAATTAATGAGGTATTAGATGCTTAAATTTATTCATGCAGAGTGAAGTTTAAAAATCACAAAATCTCAATTTTGCCAGTCAACCACTCCTACCCTTCCATGCCAAGTCCCAATTTTAAGGTGATGCATAAAGAACAACATACTCAAATAATTCACTGTAGTGAAAGCTCTAATTGACTTCCAATGCTTGGGTATAGTTTATCCATATCAATCAAGTTTCAACCGAACTGCTTCGTCAAATAATCATTTAAAAATAAAAGTTAGGCAAGAAATTTCACGCTGCATGGTTTCTCAATAGCTGTTGCTTTGTAATTTTGGGACGGCCTAAAGCAATCAAATTTCTAGTTAATAAACTAAATTATATGCAATAACTAACAATACACATTCCTGATAAATAATATATAGCATTTATATAGTACTTATACCCATAAATTCAATGCACAAAGAAATGCTGCCAAGCTGTTGTCACAATGCTTCATCTAGGATTGCCAACTGGCCAATGTACAACTTTTTCATACTTATAATAAGCAGGTGTTCCTACAACAGGTCCCATTACATGGGTGAAAAATGCATTTGAGATTACCTGTCTTTTTCAAAGACAAACCTTGTTGATTGTATCAGGGTTTGAACTCATGACCTGATTTGGATTCCTGCGATGTTCCACAAGACAAGGTATATTACGGCTGCATTGATGATTGCCAATGCTAACTAAACACCAGTGTACAACTATAAGCTGTATCCGCCAGTTCGACTTCTATTCCTCGGTGGAGCAGGGTTCAGTGGTTGAGTGTAAGATTGAGATGCGTTTTGTTTTGATGGACACCGGAGTACAACTATAAGCTGTATCCGCCAGTTCGACTTCTGTTCCTTGGTGGTGCAGGGTTTAGTGTAGGATTGAGATGCGTTTTTGTTTTGGCGAACACTGGTGTACAACTATAAGCTGTATCCGCCAGTTCGACTTTTATTCCTCGGTGGAGCAGGGTTCAGTGGTTGAGTGTAGGATTGAGATGCGTTTTGTTTTGGCGGATGTTGGCTTAAACGAGGAGCAATAGAGCGTTGTTGATTTTGTAGGTTATTTCCTCCTGGTCTCATAGGTGCTAGTGGTCTTCCCTGTAAAATGATAAATAGAAAAATATATAAACTAGATGTTTAAATGTGTTAAGTTTATAGCCAAGAACTTAATGCTGGCTTTAGGTCTTTTTTTACATAGCACTGTCCATTTTTTTTTTCAAACTACAACAATAGAGGGCATTTATATCCCAGATATTAGCTGCCATAACCTATCTCAAACTACAACAATAGAGGGCATTTATATCCCAGATATTAGCTGCCATAACCTATCTGTTTAATTAAAAATAACATTACAAGTATGCAGAACTCACTGTTTTAAAGCTCACCATATAAAACAAGACAACAACTTTGAAGGCCCTGCAGAGAACAGCTATCAAAGGTTCTTAGTGACGGGGATAATTACCCGTCACTACCAAATATGAGTACCTTCCCTGGGAGCTTATAGTGAATACTGTATACTTCAATTCGATTGCAGCCTTACAGTTCAGAGTTATCACAAGGCTATGAATAACTCATTTGTATGACTGCCACAATGAGTCATCTTGAAAAGGGTGAATTAATTTAACTGTTTGACATATTGATATGGCTACAAAGGACACAATCAATTTCTCAGCTGTTTGTGTTTGTCACAAAATTGTTAAAGCATAATGAGGTTGACATTTAGCACTATCTAAAACTATACTCTATAAATCTTACAGTACCCCGGTATGCAACAAGCAATCAGACTCTGTTACAAAATCCATAGCATATCACTTGTTTTCTACAACATTATGAACTTGTGGTTTTGCATTGTGCAAGAGACTAGTATTAGTAAATTAGGATTGATAAGACCAAATCACTGTGTATTATTGTGGGAGTTCGTGTAGTCTAGTGGAACAGTGCCGGATCCCGAATCATGAGGTCGTGGTGTAAAGCCCCACTACGGGCCAACAGGTTATGTCCTTGGGCTAGACATTTAATCTCAATTGCTTCGTCAACCCAAGCGAATTTGGGGAGCTAAGTTCCGATAGGTCGGCGTCTTAAGATTGCAATCTAGTTGAGGTGAGATGATTGTGATGATTTTCTAATAACCGTGTAATAATGTCAAACGCAATGATACTACGGTGAATAGCGCAATATAAATACCGTACCAGATATTATTATATTAATATTAATATTTTTGTATGTGAATTGTTCATGTTGCTACCACATGGACAAACATTGAGCATAAGTTAATTTGAATATTTGGTACCTGTTTATGATTTGAAAAATACAGACTAATTTACTTCCTTGTATGGTCATATTGGTTTATGTGTGTTAATCGCTGCTTGTTGCATACTTGAAGGTTTATAGAATAAAGCTTTAGAATTTACAATATTCAACAAAATGTAACAATAGAAAATAAAATTATGGGGAGACTACTTTTATATGTCCTATAATGTCTGAAAAGTACCCTGCTTGATCAGCCATTTCAACACGGTAGTTTGGTCGGTCATACAGGATACACATATTTTTGTTGCATTTTTGTTCCTCTTGATGATGGTGGTCTGGGGGATGTTGATGAGTCACTGCGAGGACTGACAGACCGTCCCAAAGGTGGCGGCGCCTGCAGATTGTGATTGTTGGGAGATTGTCCTACGGGTAATGATGGCTGAAGATTATTGTTTGGACTTTTTGATCTTCCAGACAGAGCAGGAGGGCGGAGATTGCCATTGGAACTTAGAACTCTTCCAGGTGTTGCTGGAGGCGACAGACTGCTGCTGCTGGTACTGATAGGGCGCCCAGATGGAGATGATGGTTGAAGACTGTTGCTAGGACTGGGTGGTCTGTTACCAGGGCTTGCTGGTCTATTTCCAGGACTCGGAGGTCTATTACCAGGACTTGGTGGTCTATTACCAGGACTTAATGGTCGGTTGCTGGAACTTGGCAGTTGGTTGCCAGGACTGGCCGGTCTGTTGCCAGGGCTTGGTGGTCTGTTTCCAGGACTTGGCGGCCTAAAGTGCCCACCTATAACACAGAATGCATGTAAAAAGAGAGTTTAAATTCATTATTGTTTTGTATCAAATTGCCCACATATTTGCAAATGTTTCTGAATACTGTAGGCCTACAAGTAGTTTATTTTGCACTACATTAATTTTCGCATGAACAAAATGTAGCGCGAAAAGTGGTACATAATGAGAGTCAAATCAATTCACTGCTCAAAAAACACTTTAGGCAAAACACTCTCTTTTCTTTAAGGGCATGTAACTTCGGAATGCAACATGCTATTGTTGCGAAATAAAAAGCTAAAACTACACAAAAATGTAATATTTAGTTACTGTTATCGAAATTTATTCCTATCATTATGAAAACAATTCTCAAAAGTCAACAAATTCAGGATACAAAGAATTTTGATACACCTTGTAGTGTCAGAAGTTGGGTTTTGAGTTGGTTCTAACAATGTTGCAACAACAACATCTCTAACTTACCAAATACTGGCTGCAGTGGAGCTGTAGGTGACTTAAGGGGACCACCAATAGGTTGCAGCATGCCATCAGAACCACCGGAAGCAGTCCTCTTCTTCTTTTTCTTCTTGCCTTTGTTCCCTTTTCCATCTGTATTGTTATTATTCACAAGATTCCCTCCTCCGCCAAGCGGCACCAATCTCTTTGGTGAAAGCTGGGGAGGGGGTAGACTTCCTTCACCTCTTTCCTGAAAAGGGGGCTGGTTTTCCCTGCCATTATTCTGTATGGGAAAAGATGCATAATAATCTGATATTTTAAAATTTGAAATGCAAAATTACTAAATCAGGGTTTCATTGATACAGGACAGCATGAGTGTGAAACGAGAAATGTGACTAGGAGGGATTCACCCCTCATGCTGAATGAAGGGATCGTGATGATCCCGCAAGCTATGGCTGCAAAAATAATGACTCTGAAAAGGTATCTATTTCAATTGTTTTTTTGTTTTTTTTTGAGAAATGTTTTTATGCATTTCATTTTACACATGTGAAATAAGATAATAATCGATGTATGTGCAACTGATTTTGATTCTTAACCCACCAGAGCCAAAATAAAATAAAATATCATGACCGTTCCATCATGTCATGCTTTTAATGGGATTTCTTGGTTTTATTGAGAGTTTTTAATGATGAATCATAGCATAATTAGCTGCTGTATAGTCACTTCTAGCAGTCACCGTATTGTTTCTATTAATCACCCATTCTCTATTAAACGCCCACCCCAAAACATTTCAAAGAGAAGTGTTAAAAAACGTTCAATTTTGTAGCATTTTCGTGTATCATTAAGCTTTAACCAACAATCGCTAGTAACAGAAAACGGTACCAATGAGGTCGCGATCCAGGAAATGATGAAAAATTGTCAGTACTTCCTGGTTATCGGGCCATATAACAGTAAGTTGCCGTAATTGTTAAGCTTACCTAGCGATTTTGTGCAAATTTTGATGTTGAAAATTGGTCCTCATGAAATGTTGCCGCCCAGTGGGCGATTATTAGGAACTATACGGTAATTAAATTGAAGACTTGAAGAAGAAATATTTAAAAGATATAAATCATTCTTCAAGCACAGGTGCATATAAAAACCCATTCTGTAAATATTGGAGACAATGAGCAAAACAATATGCTTACCATTAAATTCATTTATCACAAGTGACTGAAACATGCTCAGAATAAGTAAGCATAATTGTATGTTTCATCCCATTATTTTAACATACAAGAGACCATTTTAGCAAATATCTTTGTTTTAAACTTGTAAAGAACAAAAAATCCTATTCAATATTTATAATTTTGTAACTCCAGTATCTTTTAGCTCTAACTAAGGGCGTATTCAGAGAAATTTGTTCATGACTATATTCTCGCTTGTGAGCCACTCATGACTAAATTTTCATTGTGAATGCAATTTTAGAAAGTGTCTCGCTCGTGACCAAAAGTGACGCGCCACTAGTTTTAACGCGCAAGTCATGTCCCAATGTGAACGCAACTGCTACGTTGTCTCGCTCAATAGCCGGTCATGACTATTATGTGTGAACACGCCCTGAGATCCTGAATTTACCTGAATTGCATTGTTGACATGTTGGCCTGGTTGATAAAGCAAAGCTGGCCCAGGACTAGCGGGTCTAGGAGGATGTTGTGAGGCTAGTGATCGCCCTGGTAACAAAGATGGCGTCTTCCCTGATGGGTGTGTTGGTGTACGTGACTTGGGTGATAATGGCTGCATGCACAGGGAATGAATGGCAAAACAATAAACAACATTAATATGAAATAGTGGAATAGACAAATGTAATGCAATTACGGATTAACATACAGGAAAGGTTTTATGAATAAGGCCCGGGGGGGGGGGGCTACTTAGTATAAAAGGGGTTATGGGGACGTGCCTAGGCGACATGATGTCTGAGCTGTTACGACCTTTGGCCTTTCATCCCTGTACTGTAATCCTCCAAAGGTCTCTCTTAAGTTGTGCTCTCTGGATTATTACATTCTTTGACCTTTTTTAAAAGTTGTGATGTTTAAAACCATCAAGCTCTCATTTGTCCATGTCTCTCTTTAGTTACGTTGCCTGGTTACTATATCTTATGACCTTTAACCCTTGACCTCTTACCTCAACTGGTCTCTCCTCAGCTGTGCTGTCTGGATTACTATGTCCTTTGCCATCTATATCCGACACATCCATGCCAATATTTATGCTTTGCTCACTGACATCGTCACTGATGTCTGAGCTATAATGACCTTTGACCCTTGACCTCTTACCTCAACAGGTCTCTCCTCAGCTGTGCTGTCTGGGTTACTATATCTTATGACCTTTGACCCTTGACCTCTTACCTCAACTGGTCTCTCCTCAGCTGTGCTGTCTGGATTACTATGTCCTTCGCCATCTATATCTGATACATCCATGCCAATATTTATGCTTTGCTCACTGACATCGTCACTACCCAGGCTAACAGATCGCTGCCGATTCTCAAATCCTCCATTTGGGATTTCAGATTCCCCACCTGTAAATATTCACAAAAGGATGTTAAGTGAAAATGCAAAGATATGGCAATTGGTATTGTATGAACTGATAGGGGCTACTTTCTTTCATTCTGATAAGCAATGGGCCAAGATGTGATTTCAAGTTTTAAGTGAGGAAAGCTAGCAAAACAGTCTCTCTCGTCTAAACTGCTATGAACTATTGATTGGATCATGTGGATCATTTAATAGTGATAATAATAATAATCTATTTTCACATTAAGTGGCCTCCCCTCAATAGCTATTGTTCACTTAAGCTTATTACAAAATCAAAATCTCCTTAAGTATTGCACAGAGCAGTTGGTTGCTATTGTTTTGACTAATATCACGCTTTGGTTGTTAATTTCTGTACCTTGTGTGTATCCCTGAGTTTCATAAGACGGCTGCATATCACTGCTTATGATCCCGTCTTCTGAGGAGTGTACGATCTCACCAGATTCATTGTCCAAATGCTGTTGTCTGCAATTCAGGGAATCCTTTGGAGAAAGGAAAAAAAACAAGCACATTTTATTCAAGGTTCTGGTAATTTGATACTCTATTGGAATTGGAAAACTTTCACTGTTTTAAATATTGCATAACAATAAGAGACCAAGCCTTTGCATCGGGGCATGAGATTAGAATTCCCGATTTCTTTTCTCACGAAGTAAGGGCTAAGACAAAATTGTACAATTGTGTTGGGAGTGGCCATCTTTCTCTTTCTCTTTTTCTTGCTATCTTTTCTATTTTCGGCATCTTTTCAAAGATGCATTGGCCAGCATGCATAGATTAGCCATTTCTGGCTATCCAGGTTGGTACTTTTGTATGAGCTTGGAAGAGACCATAAGTTCATCATGGATCTAATGGCATGTGTCCGTCACGGACCAACCGAGGTAAACAAACAAACGCACAAAATATCTATCAGAAATTGCTACATCAACCCTCGACAAAAGTCAGAGGATGATGATGATGACACGGACAATTGACACCAACCCTAACTTCTTTCCTAGATGCTGTAATTTCCCTCTGCCTTGGAATAGAGGAGTAAGAGTGGTTCCACTAAGTTTCCATCTAAAATTTTCTCAGACCCAAAACACATGTCCACCTATGCCAAGCCATAAGGGTGCTCCCTATTTTTTTTCAACTAAAAGCACCTTTTCTTAATTGACTTTTTCATTGGCCTGGAATAATGGCCAAAAGCTTTAGTCGAATCAAGGTTTTATGAAATATCTACATCACATTTCACTGACTGGTGTTAGTGTAGTACCAAATTAAATGCATATATTCTTGAATGTTTTAAAGTAGCCAAATTATTTACCATGCTCCAAGCACCACATTGGACTATTGAGTATGTGTCCACATTTGAGAAACTTTAATTTACAGAAATTTTGTTTATAATTATCAATATGATGTATTGCTATCTTGACCAGATACAACAACATTCGTCAGAGATTATTTTAAAATTTAAAAAATCCACATACAACATCAACCATATAACCTCCAGTGACTGTATATATATCTAAATACACATGGTACTTGGTAAAGTCAATCTTCAAAATGAGCTCCCTGTTTCGCAGGGTTTTTACTCATTTATGCGTGTTGTCAAGTAGTCATACGCGACCCATTGCAATTCACGCAGTTGGATGTGATTGGTTGTTATCGCCATCGTCACGCCATGTTCTTGTCACCGGGGAATTGAACAGTCATAACGATCGTCATGCGTCAGCTTTGTCAGATGATTTAAATTCTGAATTACGCGTACGCACGGACTGCGTGGAAGGGCAATTGTTTGAATATTCTGGACGTGATTTGCAGGGAGCTTATTTAGAAGATACGACTTTAAGTGTACTCATTGATCTTACCATCTGCTGTAAATTTCCATCTCTATTCACAGCTTCATCACTCCCCTTGTGTCTTTTTGGACTAGACCCTCCGCCTCCCTCTGACTCAGTCACATCCTGTGTTATGGATTCTTCCAAATTCTTCACAGGGGGTTTTAATGGCACTTTGGGTGATAAAGGTCTTGGAGAGCGAGCTTTGTTTGGCACCGGAAATGTTTGGAATAAAGGTCTGGGTTGGTTTGGTGGTGATGGTTTATTGGATTTATCATTGGGTGGTGGTGGGGCAGGGGTTTTGGATATAATATTTTTCTCTGAGTTTGATATTGCACAGTTATTGTTTTCTTCAATGTCTTCAAGTTCCTGAGAATAGAAAAAATAATTTCATTACAATGTTTTTTAAAACATCAAGATAATTCTTGGTGAATTGTTTTATGAACCCATCAACCAAACATGAGGTTAAAATAGAAGTGAATAGAGGCACTATGTGATCACCTGCTGCGTAGTCAAATGATGACGACTACTAAATACAAAATAGTTACATACCTGATATTAGGGGGGGGGGGGAGTTCGTTTCTGGTAACATGCTTGAAAAGTACAATGCAATATGCGCTTTTTTGTTTTACTTTTTGAAAATGCAATGTGATATTCTATTTTTCTTTTTTTTTATACAAAAAAATTGACTTGATCAGCTGATATTTAGACTGTAAAGCCACGAACATCAAAACGCATGCATTCATATTAATTTGACCCAAATTTTGTCTCGAGAGCATATATATTCGTACTTGTTCGACCGTTGTATGACTGTAAATTCTGCATCAGGTAATATGGTTGTGTACCATATAGTTTCCAGTATCTTATATAGTAGCGCTAAATATTTCGCTGGCTCTCACATATGAACGATTAATTGTAATTAAGTTTTTTACGCAAGTCTTCAGTAAGCTTTTTTACAGAATTGTTTTATTTATCAAAAATTAAGATTTTTTTTGATACGAAATATGAAAGAAAAATTAATGCGGGAAATATGTAACGTAACAGAAATGCCCGCCGGTTACCAGAAACGACCTGTTTCTTTTTTTGGCCTTATAGACCTTGATTCTCTTATACGCCAGATAGAGTTGATATCATCAGATATCAAGCCAATGCAATTCTGAGTTTGAAGTTACAATTTTAGACCAGTAAAACCATTGGTTTCATAACAGAGAAAAAAAAGCCATTTTAAGTGAGGGCAGAACAACCTTCCCAAAACCAAAGTAGAGGTGTGAGGGTATTAATCTATGATCGAAAGGCAAGGACAGAACCATAAAGAGGCTACATGGCAAAATGACATCAACAACATTTGGTGATGTAATATTTGCCTAACATGAGAGAATAAGTTTACAGCATTTAATCCAAATAGTGTGATTAATGTCAATGGTTGTTCAAAGTAAGTGAATTTTCTAGTTGCCTGCATTTGATAATAAAATATAAGGTATTGTTATTTTCATTTTCTCTCATCACACCATTAAGACTGGGGGGGGGGTACTCAAATTTGGTTTTGGTAGGGTGCCGCTGGGAAATGTGAAGTACCACCCATGTATATATCAATTTTCAAGAAAAAGGGACCCATCCATATACCAAATGCCCAAATTTTGAGTCAAATTTATACAATAATTAAAATTTTCTGTGAAAATTTATGCTAATTTGGCACGAATATAGGCTGACTTTTGTTTGAAATTTTGAAAAAAATCCAAAATTTGCGCCATTTTGGTGCAAATTACAGACAATTTTGAAAAACAGACACATCAAAATACCACATTTTGCAAAGAAAAAGGACTCATTGGCATACCCGACAGCCTGATTTTGCTACCCAAGTTTTCTGCATATCCCCGTAATCACCTTTGTTCTAAGTACCCCTCCCGGGCCATTAAGACCTCTCATTCGTCATTTCTTATTATTTTGACCTGTCAACATACCTCTAGTCCTTTATGTTTATTGCTATGATAGTGCTGTTGTTTTTGAGGCTTGATTTCAAGCTGTTTATGATAAGACCGTATGACCATCATACAATAATGAAGATTTCTATTGCAACTATAGTCCCAGGCAGTTAGGTTGGAGCTGTCTGCTATACTCACATCAGCTGCAAAAAAAAAAAAAGGGAAAAGAATAAATACAGGGAAAATAAAGAGTGGGAGGTGAAACTGACTAGTTAGAAAGTGGACCAACTCTGTTGCTGTTAATTTCTGCAATAGTAAGCTGATTATTGCAGCAAAAAACTATCATACTGAAATGAGTCCTATTCATATGCAAATTTCTTTCGTTAATATCTGTCAATTAAACTTGTTTACCACATCCTAGAAAAAAAATTCTTGTACATGATTGGCGAACATAAATTAAAGCCACAAAATATATTATTCACCTTTTGACTCGAGCTTGGATGGTATCGCTTGGTATAATAGTGTCATGGCCCTGATAGATTACTAATTAGTTCACATGGTGATATGTATACAACAACTCTTCTTCCCATCTCAGGGTCAATTGAAATGAACCTAAGTCCTAGGCCAGGATTTGAACCTAGGATATCTTGTTTACTGTTCAGGGAAACTTGTGACACTGCATAAGTAGGGAAAACGAATTAACATTGGATAGCAAAATGGAAATAGAAAACTAGCGACCTCTAGTTTGAAAAACACAGAAAGATTCATCTAGATGATAATGAAGGTCTTGAAAATTTGATCAATTTGGTTGAAAGTTAAGTTTACTAAAATGCCATGTTTAACTGATTTATACTACAGGACAAAATGTGTACTACAGTAGGACATGAAACTGCTAACGTTTCCCAACAAGTACTTTGTCATTAAAATTTCAATTCAAACGAAAGGCAGCTATGACTTACCTCCCTGTTCCAATAAATAATTCAGCACCTCTCCGTGAGCAGCCATAGCTGCCATATGTAGACATGTCCTATTATGGTTGTCGACATCATTAAGACAGTGGACGCCTACTTGTGATACTATTGCTTTACAAGCTTCCAATGCACCTGGCAAAAATGAATGAAGAATATTGGTATTATGTAACAGCAATTATTTTTGGAAAAAAAAGAAAACCAGCAAACTTTAAGTTTATTGTTTTCACAAGTCATCAAGTCGAGTAATCTTACGGGTTTCTGCAAAACATGCTTTTTTATGTATGGTATGATTTTATAAATTCTATCAAGTTTGCCATCATTATAGATGATTAAGAGACAAATCTGAAAATATATCCATCTGAGACTAGTATTTCCCAGGAGCGTAACGTTGTTGATTCGTGATGAATCCACAGTTGATATTCAAATTAGCACGTCACGCACAGAGCAGGGTTTATGGAAGTGCATTTACGCAGTACACAAACATCGGTGCATTGATCAGCGGGCACTTATATAGTACGTGCAAAAGCCTGGTGCTTGGGAAAAATTGATAACGTCAAAGCAGGAAACATTCGCAAATTAGCACTTTGCTTCAGACATGTTGATATTTTTATCTGTTAAATTGAAAAACATTTAGAATTTAATTCATACGTTTTCAGGATGATTTTCGTTGTTGAAAGGTATTCAAACACACCACACCACTCTGCATCCGATACGTCGGCATATTTTTATCATGCTCGGGTGGCTAAAGCCACCCTCCCGCGATAAAAATACGCAGACGAATGGATGCATCGTTGTTGATTCGCGATGAACAACTCTTTGGTGTGTTGGAATACCTAATTGATCGACCAGCTCAGCACCTTAATGACTATGCCAGGAAACGAAGTGTTGCATGATTGAGATTTAAAACATCTCTATTTTCAACATCTTTAAGTGGTCAAAGTGGGCAATAAGAGCTTGAACCAATGTTTGTCACACCAAATTGCCATTATACAATATACAAATATTGACTGCCTTGAGGGGCATAGTATACAAATATTGACTGCTTTGAGGGGCATGGTTTATATTATTTTCCCGAGGTGATCTCAAAACCATGAATATCATGGTTTTGAGATCACCGAGGGGAAATAATTTTAACCATACCCCGAACAAAAAGCAGTCAATATTCGTTTTATATACCGAATATATAGATTTTTGTCCTTTGGTTGGTTTAAAGAACCATTTTAGCACTCAAAGTGCCCGATGATAATTTACGATATTTGTTTCTCCTTTCAGTGCTGACCGCGTCGTATTCAGTGCGCCCAAGGTAACTAGCTCACGCACTGCAGCTTGTGTTGACCATGAATGCTTACAGTCGCGCGCGTAAAGCTCGAGTTACACGACGCAAAATACATTGAGCGGGCCTAGTAAATACTATGCCCCGGGCATAGTAAATTTATAGGGCCTAGTTAAATCCATGCCCTCGCTTTTAACCAATCAGAGGACCGGAATCTATATATGAGGTATATAATAAAAAATTATCCCCCCTCCCCCAAAATGATCTCTAAACCAAGAATATGCCTTGGTCATATTTATGGTTTTGAGAGCACTAAAGGAAAATATATTAGGTGGGCCAACTGAAAATTATGCCCTGGTTCTAATAAATTTACAGGGCCTACTTAAATCCAAGCTGTCACTTTTAACCAATCAGAGAACAGAAATCTATAGATGAGTTGACACTAATGTCTATAAACACAGGAAAGGAGCTAGTTATTGCTACACATTTCAATAGCCCTACTTGATTTGGCATGAATTTTAAAAGCAGGTGTCCTAAATAAAACCTTCTGCGCATGCATAGTGCTGGGCAAGGATATGACCGCGCACACTGCCAGGCATGACGTCTTATGTCAACTCATCTATATTAAAGGAATATAAAAGCTAATGTTTTTATTGGTTGCATATGATGAGTATATTTATATGATTTGTAAAATTATGTACAGTTGGTCATCAAAGTATGCTGGACTAAAACTTCAATCATTTATTGAATTTATATGGTTAAGCTTAAGGGAGATCTTTCAGGCATATTTTAAATTGATTTGACATTATAAAGCTCTTTAAGCCCTTGAACAGTTTCACTTTCCATGAATGACTATTATGTGATGGTTTAATTCACAGTTAAGTATTAGGGATGCACACAGGGGGCCACTCTCATTACAAGATGTAAACCATGCGCAAAAAACAAAACAAGTAACAAGGGGTGTTTATTAGAAGAGGTTTGACACTTTGCAACAACACTTTCTTTCTGATCCGAATAATTTCAATAAAAGGGTTGTTGTTTATGAACGGGTGATGTACTCGAGAACATCGGAAAGGGTATCAAAATTGCAAAAATCTGGAAATAAGGGTATAGTTTACAATTGATTGGTACTTGGAAAGGGTATGAAAATACAATCTTTCTTTAAAAAAAACCCAATCAGCTGATAACTTGCTAAAAGATAAGATGTTAAAACATCTTATGGAAAACATTAATTAAGGCTTACCTGAAAAGGGTTATGTTTTCAGACTTGATTTGAACATACTTATTTAGGGTAGGGAAAACATGGCACTATACTTGTTTAGGGTATTAAATGACCGAAGTATAATTACCTGTTTAGGGTCCACATTTTGAAAGGCCATGTACATATGTACGAGCATGGTGTCCACCTTGCTATGACAGTGGTCCCCTCCCCCATCCCCGGAGATATACCGTCCATCAGATATCACATTTAATTCATGGCACTTGGCACATTCATACATTTAAATCAATATATCTTTCCCTAATCTGTACTGCGAGATGTTCACTGTGAATAATTTCTTACCTTGCTGAGCAGAAATGTGAATTACACTTCTCCCTTCATTGTCTTTTATTGCAGCAGTTTCAGCCGTTAACAAATTCTACATAAGAGAAAGAAAATGACCATAATTACAAAGTTAATATAAGAAAGTATTTGATTCATGGTGGTAACAATTGTCTTTTTCTATGATAAAGACAGTGACCTAAATGGAAAAATATTCACAATATAAATTCAAGCAATTAAATTTATTATATAGTTACAGACTTGTAACCATGTATCCTACAGGCCTGGGACTAAAACCCAGGTACCCAGATACACGCCAAAGCTAAGCTTACCGGGATACAAATTTTAATAACCAATTACCAGAAAGAGGGTATAAAAATCCATACGGCAGTGATAACTAGAAAAGAATGTTCTGACTTAACTAAGCATAAAATTAGTTGCATGAAGAGGTAAATGTTATTTTGTGATGATTAATTGCATACATACAGTGTTTCTTTAAGATTCTTACATTGCAATCAACCCATTAATCTAAATGTTAGGGTACCCGGGTACCTGCCCAAAAATTAAGTAGGATACTGTACCGTACCCAGGTACTAAATTACCAGTAAAATCCTAGGCCTAGTATCCTATACTCTGTCAATCTTGAAGTATGCAACAAGCAGCAGATTAACGCACAAAAACCAATATGACCATACGGGGAAGTAAAATAGTTCGTATTTCTCAAACCATAAGAACAAACCAAATCTTGCTGAAAATTTAAATTAATTTATTTACAATGTTTGTCCATGTGTTAGCAACAAAATTCACACCCAAAAATTTAAAAAATTTGAAGAATGTAAAAATATATTAATACGCAGTGATTTGTCCTTAATCAATCCTAATGATTACTAGTCTCTTACACAATACAAAACCACCAGAACACAATGTTGTAGAATACAAGAGATATGCTATGGATCTTGTAACAGAGTCTGATTGCTTGTTGCATACTTCAAGGTTTATAGAGTATATATACATAGTGTACTGTACCTTTAGACATTTGAGCGGTTCATTCCTCCTCACCGCCCAATGAATCCATGTCCTGCCCACAGCGTCTCTTTCTATCCCATCATTCTCTGCTATCTTGTTGCTAGGTGTTGAGGTCAAGAGGTCAAAGTGTCTTTGGTTGTCCATGTGACATGCCCACATGGCAGGCGTGAGGCCGTCACGGTCCCGTACATTGACATTAATATTGCACTTGAGTAATAACTGGAATGTAATGAAAGTACACATTTTAATTTTAATTCCTTTCAAATCATATTAAACTTGTGCAACTGTTGGATGTCAATAAAAATTCAACAACTCACTGTATCTCTTTATACAGGAGCGCACCGTTGTTGATTCGTGATGAATCCACAGTTGATATTCAAATTAGCGCGTTACGCACGGTACAGTGTTTGCAGAAGTGCGTTTACGAAGTACAAAAAAGTTGGCGCACTGATCATCGTGAGTCATGCATTTATAGTACGTGCAAAAGCCCGGTGCAGTGGAAAAACATTGATAACGTCAAAGCAGCAAACATTCACAAACTTGCACTTTGCTTCAGATAGGCTAAATGTTTTTAAAAGATGAGTAGGAGAGTAGCCCTAACTGTTAAATTCAAATACATTTAGAATTGAAATCATTCATACGTTTTCAGGAAGATTTTCGTTGTTGAAAGGTTAAAGCCACCCTCGCGCGATATACGCAGATGCATGGATGCATCGTTGTTGATTCGCGATGAACAACTCTGTGGCGTGTTTGAATACCTAAATAATAATCCTTTGAATTTGACCCTAAAGATAGCTTGGCTAAGTGACACTTACTATTGCTAAGTATCAAGATTAGGCAATGATAGATTAAAGTGAAGTATGTAATCTGTTCTAGCTTACATGAAAGCATCCCTAACCCCCCTCCCCCGAGGGCACTCATTACATTGATATACACATGCATGAACAAATGTTTTCAAAATCTTTTTTGAATTTGAAAAATATCCCCAATTGGCAATGTGCCTGCGTTCACCCCTGTGAGTTTTACTTTCCTGTGTGATCAATATGTAACCCATCTCATACATTCCCATTTCAAACTTACTTCTAAACATTGTGTATCAGGCATCATGGTAGTCCAATGAGCCGGCGTTCGCCCCTGTGAGTCTTGCATCCCAGCATCGGCTTGCTGTTTTAATAACACCTCCACAGCATCATAGTTACCATCATGTATGGCTACATGAAGAACAGTGGACCCATCTAAAAAAGAAAAATTATTACTTGTTAAATAAATAGAACTGTTTAATGATATTAAATGCAAAATGGTAGTCAACTGCGAAACCTTCAGTAAAAGTGGCCTTTCGCAATTGCATTTTAATACAGACTCAACCAGAATATATTGTCACGGGCCGAACGTAACCCACCCACGTTACTCTACTGTAATATCACGAAGCATACCAGCGCTTAATAAATTCCAAAATTTTCATGCGACCCAGCCGGGAATCAAACCCGGGACCTAGCTCTCGCATTCAAAGCGAGCACGCTAATGCATAGACCAAAAGAGGACTTACCACTGAACGAACCTATACATTTGTGACAATATGTTAAGCTTTAAATTGATAACTGTTTTAAGTTTATAATAATGACATCCAGAAGAGGAGATGAAATTTTTCTGGACATGACATGTCAGAAAAATTGCAAAACCATGTGTTAATACAATGTAGTTTACATTTTACGTTCATTTCATGATTTTAATTCAACTATTTACATCTAGAACTCGTTAACATTTAGATATTTTAGAGTTGAAATGAAAACCCATATTTTTCAAGAAATTTATAATATGAAAACTTGAATTTCAAGTCCATATAATATCTATTTCACCAGAATATAACTTTTTTGCCATGTAGGAAACATAGACTTTACATGAAGTTCATGGTAATCGCTCTTATACACGCGTAACATATAGTGACAATCACTTCAAATTGTAATCAATATCTAACCATTTTAAAGAAATCATTACATGTACTGATCACCATGACTACTAAAATTCACCTATATATGAAAATGTAAATGGCAGTAAAACTGGTTAAGCAAATAATCAATTAAATTACACTTCTGTTTCTATGGGAGTCTATAAACAAACCAAATAATTCTTATCTGGTCTCAAATTCATTTTCAAAATTTAAGCTTTATGCAAATGTTTCAAACAAGAATTTTATTTAGCTTTAAGTATGATGTAACTTTTATATTTTAAAAAAGGTTTGATGAGCTAAAAAAGTGGTGATTTTGTTTTAACCAGAAGATCAAAAATAACCAAAACCATGCTTTTGCACAACAAATGTCATGGAAAGACTGACTAAAATTTGCGTAGATAACATGTTGATCTCTTTTTATTTGTATTAATTATCTAATGTTTAAGAACATTTCTAAAAAATGTTTATTTCCCATTATTTTCCTGAAACATGTTTCCTCTAAGCATGAAATATCTGCTCATCAAATTGGTTGACAAGTAGGGCCCCTGGAAAATATGATAAGCATCCAGGTCTGTAGGTCATTGTAGGCGTCATCTGTACCATGGAGATCAAAAAGTTTTCTCGTCAGTGTGGATTG
>JXSR01S000015.1:3882-22247 GCA_000969725.1 Ophiothrix spiculata
CAAAAAAATAAAATAGTATTTACCTGTAATGCCATGAGTTGTAGATAATCTAGTAAAAACCACTGTAACACATGTCCTAGGAAGAATAATACTGGGTCGAGATTGAAGACGTACCACCCTGCCCATGAGACAAAGAACCCCAATGGGATACACTCTGACAGTGGTTCTAGTACTAAGGTTGTCGGCACAGTCGAAAGGCGCACTATAGTCCATCTGTAAAGAGAAGGAAACAAGAAATACAACAGTTTATAATGACAAGAAAATTATACAAGATCAAAACTGTGTCCATAATTTACAAGTTTATTTCATGAAAAACATCTCTCATTGACTCTAATGACACTTATCTTAAAATAAATCTTGTATTTCAAACTTATAACTTGGCAAAAGCACAGTCAAAAAAAGCTTGATAATTTGTAAAATGTAGCACATGTCGTAACCCTAACCCTCCTCAGTCCAACTAAATCCAACAACACAAAATGTTGTTGGGCTTTGTTGGACGCTGTCACAAAGCAATATGTATAAAATGTGTTGGGTCCAGTCTTGAAGCTGTGTATCATACAAGTTGGATTTTGTTGGATCAGGGCATTAAGTAGAATAATTTTTATGAGTCATCCCAACAGAATCCAACAGGTATAATTTGTTGGATTTTGTTTCATGGGGTCACTATTTACAAATGTAGCTATTGTTGGATTTTGTTGGTTCAAGACACTATGATGGTAAAGCAGCAAAGCTTGTACTGATATGTAATGACTGCAACCAACAAAATCCAACTGTTGGGTTGCGTTGGGTTAGGACGCATTCTAATATCAAAGTTGTTGGCTTTTGTTGGATGATGACACCTTACTGAGAACATTCGGGTGGGAGTTAGGGTTAATGATTAACAATTGTTTTTCCCACTTTTTATTTCAGAAGTTTTAAAAAATTGATTCACTAAGACAAGGGAAGATTTTTTTAAACCTCTGTATGCATTTAACAGACTCGTTGTGGAGTCAACAAAGTTGATTACAGTGGAATGTACAGTGGAACAGGCTTAATCCAGCTTAAGAGTGAATTTCTCATTGCGCACAAAAAACTACTTTTAAAATGATATATATTTTTTATAACAAGTGGGTAATCAAATTTATATTAAATTTCTAAAGACAATTTGGATTCTTTTATCTCAGAAAACATATGTACCTAACATTGCTAAAATATGGTATAGAATTCCAATAATGGACAAATTTCTCATTTTCAACCCCCACCCCCCTATCCCCGACACCCCTTGTTCATTCAAAATTGGTCTTTTGGCATGCATTGTCTCATTTTTAGCCGATTTAAATGAGAAAGGTGTTAAAATGTTCAGAAGATCATACTGCATCAAATAATCTTTTACCCTAACAGATTTAAAACATCACTATTTTAAGACCTACCACTACCATGCCCAGGAGATAATACTGCATTAAGGGGCTTGTACCTTTCAGAAGAGATTTAAAACATCACTATTTTAAGACCTACCACTACCATGCCCAGGAGATAATACTGCATTAAGGGGCTTGTACCTTTCAGAAGAGATTTAAAACATCACTATTTTATAATCCACCAAAAATTAAAAGCTACATAAAAAAATTGTGGATGTACATGAACAAAAATTATAGGTTATACTACCTTTTAAGTTTTCAACACACCGTATAGTGCCAGTATATGGCAAGTTTTTCCAATTTCTGTTAGGCTTCATCCTGACAATATGGCTGATAAAAAAACAAGTGACAAATTATTATCACTTCCGATTTAAGATGAATGCAACTTGAATTTTAGCATCTGTTTAGCCTCTGTTGGTTTTATGGTAAATGCCATGTTTTGAAGAAAAACATGACGTGCCATATACTGCCACTCTACGGTAGGTTATACTAAAAATTGTTACACAAAATATTGGAAACTTTCAGGCCATACTAGCAACTAACCGATATTTCTCGGGTCAACTTACCTCACCATTCTTTTTCTGAAAGACTTTAGAGATGGATTACCAGCATTCTGCATTGCAGGAAAGTAGCTTAACCTCTGGGCATAACCACTGAAAAAACAAAACAAAAAAATATATCAAATTTCTGCAATCGTGGTAATATAAGACAATGCGTGGCTGACAATTAGACTTTAAAACCTACATATCATCGTCAACTGGCACACTGATCACTGCATTGTGCTGACCAGAGAATGGCACACCTGAACCGGAAGTAGGCCGCACTATTTAGCAACCGCAGAATCAGTCTAAGTGATAATCGTGAAACGGGGTACCCATCACAAATCCTGGGGGATGCATGCAGTGTTTTTATGGGTACGGATATACACATGTAAAGATCCCCTATTTAGTATGGTCTAAATTAAAGAACATGAATTGTCAACACTTCAGGACCTAATTAAAACTGAATTGAAAAGACACATTTTAGACTGCAGAGCTGGAAATCCTTTGAATTTTTGATATGTTTCTCAAGTGGGAGTCAAAATGTATCACTTTTCTGTAAATCAGATCTACAGAATTAATTTATGCTGCAACAGGGGAATTCTGCTACCTACCAAACCAAAGTGTGGTCAGCAGGCCTGCTGGTCAGCATGTTACAGAAATTCAAACAAAATAAAGTTGCAATGGTGCCATGATTCCTCGAACAATGTAAGCAAAATTCCAGAGTACAGGGCCCTACTTTGTGTAAATGCAAACTGAGTTTAGGGCCTATTACCGTTACTTTTCTTTCTACTTGAGGTAGATGTTTGTCTGAAGTCCCATAGGGTGCTTCTTGTCCTCCTTGAAACATAATTTTTGCTTCATGACAGGAGGTGAACTGCTATCTTGGCAATAAGTAGCCAAAGGCCTTAACAAGTTGTAACGTACAGGCTTTCTGCTTCATAACAGGAGGTGAACCGTTATCTTGGCAATAAGTAGTCAGGACTACACATACACGTACATGTTGTTGATGCCTTAATATGCCTTCGCCATAAATAAAGGCCTAAACAAGTTATAAATGACTTGGCTTTTAATAACAATAACACATACAAGCATCAATCTTGAAAACCTCACCTTTTGAAGCACGCCATGCCCATGTAATAATCCTCTGAGATAAACCTGCCGAATTCAGCCAGACCACCGGCCTCTTCTAAGATGCACTTACGAATCATATTGGACATACCGGACACACAGTTAACACCCAACGTACACAGGGTGAGATACATACGAGCATGAGCACCACCGAAATAAACCTGAAATATGGAGAAAGAAATACGGTAAAACACGATCGTTATAAGTTAATAAATTAATGCAAAAGGAGACAAGGTCATTACACGCGTAGTCAAAATACACGCGTAATCAATTTTGATGTGTCCAATTCATGAGGCCCATAGGGATCGAGTATGTATTGAATAGCAATCAAATATGCAAGTGTATTGATTTTGTCTAACTTAATGAGCATAATAGATTGAAAATTCATTAACGTAATCCATACACGACAGAAAAATAATATTGTATACTTTGTGAAAGGAAACTGAAAACTAAGCTAAACTAAGGGCGCATTCTCACTGTGATGTTTGGTACCAGGTCGTGGTACTCGATGGTACATCAAGCCTACTTCCTTACCCAGTGAGAACGCGTTTTAAGTGGGCTCAGACCTACATCCGAGATCGGTTCCGAGACCCCCTCATGTAGGTAGTCTCGGTACCAGGACGTGGTACCAAATGCATAGGGAGAACGCGTTCGTCAGTAAGTGGGCCCGGCTCACATACACATGTACTACTGTAGTTTGGCTGTTATTACGACCTAATGCAGGCTAGTTGTATTTTTTAAATAGTAAACGTCAGTTGCATTACTTTGTTTCATCTTTCCTGTGGGTTGAACGTTTAAATTGTTTACCACGCATGGAATTTATTTCTTACTTTGTTTATACATGTATAGCATGTTATGTTTTAATTTAATATCATATTATTTTAAGTGTAAGTTCTATCGTTTCTTCAAAGTTTTCATCATTTTAAGTTAGTGTAAACTATATTATGAAGTAAGTGTGCATACTTGATATTTTATATATTTTTATAAGGTAATATAATATTTCTTGTAATTTAGTTTTAGGCTACTAGAAATAAATTTATCCTGGTAAGTGGACTCAATACCACATTGGTATTTGGCACGGGATGTAGTACTTTATTGCGACAGTGAGAACAGGAAATCAATGTGGGCCGAGCCCACTTGTATGTGGACTCAGACCTAGGTCTGAGCTCACATGTGCAGTGAGAACACAACCTAAGTGCGTGTTTACACCTAGCTAAATTGATGTAGGGACTTGGAGTGGACCCAGGTCAAACCCACTTTGCAGTGAAGTGTGATCACAATATAACAGTACGCATGAAGGGGGGATTTTTTTCCATCTATTTCATTGTACCTAAATCTAAAACAACAGGTACTAAACCAACTATAAAGGCCTCCAAAGGAGGGGGTATTTCCATATTCATTTCATTGTACCTACCTTATCTAAGACAGCAGGAAAGCCTTTCCTATCTGTACAAAATGGAAGACCTTGTACCAGCCCAATTTTAGGCCCCATTCGTGCCATCATGTCCATCAAAATATCAGGATATGCTGTGAAAAAAATTGTAAGATATAAATATGTGCTCAATTTTGTAGGACAAAAATTAATACACTGCATAAAAATAATGTTTATGTATTGCACATGTTAAAATTAATCAAGGGGTGACAGCTGATAAACAATGCTGAAAAATGCTGAAAGTAGTTACAAAATGCCAAAAATGTTCTGAAAATAAAAGAACAAAGTATGACAATTTTGAAGCTATAAAAAATGCTGAAACAAATTCTGAACTCTCACACTCCTCAATTAATTATTACATGCATGAAAATATTAATAAAAAAAAACATTGACGCTAAATCATAGCTACAAATACTACTAATCATACTACATGTTTTTCTATCCCATATGGCGCTGTCATTGAAGAGAATTTTTCATAATCAACAATATGCATTAATTTCACATTTTGAGATCTTCTATTCATTATGCTTGTAACACAGCGAAAAGGTGGCGATATGAAGATATATTTTCTCGTCAATCCAGTTGTAATGAATAGAAGAAATACTGAAACTTACTAATGCAACGTTGCGACCATAGTCTTCAACATGCATATTGATTCCCTTGGGATGGTCACATGACAGATGGCTAGTGATGTCACGAAGTGCTCAGTCCCCACACATGATATAAACAGTAGAGTAGACCTCCTTTCTTATTGAGGGTCAGGTTGGCATGCAGTTGTTATTTTATGATTCTACAATCAACAGAGAGCAACCATCACCCCCTTGTACTGCTATCACCAAGGAATTTTTTATAGGGGAACCGGTTTTCTCCACCATCATGTGTCACTCGTGGAGCAGAGTTATTGTACCTCCAGATATATTCGGAGTTTTGCCCGATATCCAGGCAGATCACGTAAATCTTCACTTGACGCATATACAGCGTGTGCATTTTGTTTCACGTGCAAATCCTGTCTGCGTTTCAAGTAGCATGTATTGAGACTTGCTCTGATCAAAGTTTTTTTCCTGCTAATCCGTTGCGAAGACTCTCGAAGTGTGGCACACGGAGCCATTAAATGCCGGAGGTACAATAACTCACCCTCCATGAGCGACAATTCAAGATGGCTGCCATCCCATAGGACTTACACAGCGGTGAAATCAAAATGGCAGCGATCATCGATTCCACTACAGAAATTCCTTGGCTATCACTGATCTCATTTAGAAGCTACCTGGCATGCAGCTTTAGAATTCTTGAATTAACTAATATAGCCATAATCTCAAGCCATCACCACCTGAGGTTAAAGCACCTACGTACCTTGTATACCGCTATCACTGATCATAATAAATTCATGTTTGGAAGCTTTATAACCAGGCATACAGTTGTTCATTTTCGGATTCTCGCCTACTTTACAGCCACCTGTTCAAAATAACAAAACAAAAATCAGTCGAGTCAATAAAAAATACTGACAAGTATCTTTTGGTAAGAAAATTGTTCATTCTCTCCCCCGAATTAAGGGACCGTTCACAAACACTTGTAAGGGTGGGGTCTGATGCAAAAAAGGGATCTTTAAAATTGTTCACCCTCTTAGGGGGGGTATACCACAAATTTTCTGGTAAAAATTGAGATTACATGCTTTTCTAGGGGGTTGACCACTAATTTTTGTTGCAAAAAAGGGGTCCCCTTAAATTTTTTGAGGCCGAAAAGGATGGCCCCGAAAATTGTCTGCAATATTTTTTTTTTTGCATCAGGCCTCCTCCCTTAAAAGTGTTTGTGAACGCTCCGTAAGCAAAACATTTATGTTTTTGGCACCATACAGTATAGAAAGCCTGACTAAATTTAGACAAAACTATAAAAATTGAGAAAACGGATACTAATTTATTTCAAAATTCTTAAAAAGTAGAATCATTTTAAAAGCAAATAGGTTGTTCAGACATTTTTGGTGCCAACAACATGTTTTTGTGACATGTGATGAAATTGATTTTTACTCGGAGGCATATCTTGAATTCTGATTGTATAGTAGACCAGCTGTTTCATGTAGTTGACTGTCGAGGACCAATATCATTTTGATCTTGCTTATAAGGTCAAATTCAAATTCAAAATAGACCTAGTATTTCTGGCCTAGACATATTATTTCTGCAATGGAACCCATATACGAGGGGGTATCAAAAAGTTTTAAAGATAGCCCAGAAAGAAAAGAGCTATGTCAATGAACTTTTGTCAGGATGGTCACTCGTCCTTGTGTACATTATGGTGAAAAAATAAAATCAATGGCATTTATACTTTCTAAACAGGTGTTGACAGATGTCAACAACCTCCTGCCGCTAAACAGATTAACTGCAAGGAGAAATCAGGGAAACGTGGCGTGATCAAATCCCTGCATTGAAGGGGGACAGCCCAGTCATTCTATGATGACACGGCCAAAATATAGAAGTTTGATACCATAGTATAGGTTGGGATCTCCCTCTTTCCATTGATACCAGAATTATGGAAATTGGTCGATAAATGACGTCAGCATGACGTAATGAAGCATGTCCGACCTGAAAATGTTGATTGTTAGCGAAATACATTATGGATTTTTTGGCTAAAAGAGGATCTCTACAATGTCGGTCTGTGGACAGTCAATTTTAAGTGGTAGAAATGTGAAACTTTGCACATTGCCTATGCAAAGATGACTAAAATGTGGCATAATTAAAGTAGGTTCCTTGCTGCATTTCTTCTGGGTGATCTTTAAACTTTTTGATACCCCCGCGTATGTAGAGCCTATTTGGATATTAAAATCAGCTGGACCAATTGTTTTCAATTTTAATAAACCTTCCTCTCACAAATTACAGCAGGCCATACTAGTAAAATATGGATCCATTCAAAATATATTGGGTTTTGTTTTTGAAAAACTTGATGACAGAAACTTGCACTTTTGTTGCAAAATAAACATAGTTTCTCATTCTTTTCACAATAAAACCAAGGTTTACTGTTTAACTACTGTCTGGAAAGTCACATTAGCCTATACTTGATTGATACTAAAACAAATAATTCATGGGACATTAATTCATGAAATTGTGCAGTTCCTGGCATAACAGCTTAACTATAAACTCAGACTATAATTTATTATGTAACAACAGAAGATTCATGAGGTTTTTTTAACCATGTATGCATGTATTCCACGACAATGATTGAATATTTTTACATTTTACATTACATAATTACCCTGCAAAAGGAACTGTGTTTTGTTATATTTTGGAAAATGAATGATCTAGGCCTATTTTTTTCCAAAACCTCAGAAAATGATTACCTTGTATGAAAAAACTTCGGAATGGACATCAACATTGTTTTGTTTTTAGATTATGGACTTTTATGAAAATTGGTGTGGGTCATGACCCCTGACTCAAATTACCGGCATCAAATTTTGCCTGATTTCTTTGAAAAAGTTGTCAAATTGGTCAAGAGCTCAAGCTGAATCTTTTCATCTCATTATCTGAAGCACCACTATTTTTTAACCTGTATAGGCCACCACTTGTACCAACTGATTTTTGGTACAAAAAAATGAATAGCTGATGGATAGATGTGGTATACAATAAACACATCAGTGAAAACAAACTTGAAGACATACACTTTACTTCACTGCATGAATCATGGTGAATTAGTGCAATGACCAAGTATGTGTATTAGAATCTTGATGAATGACAAGAACTAAGATTTTTTGAAGACACTCTGATGGTGTTTTAAGTAATTCCAATGATTCCATTCTAAATTTGAAATCAATAGCTCAAAACAGCCCACAGTGAGATCAATTTCCCATTGACATACATCAATATGCATGATTTAAATCTGGCACAGTACATTTATTAGTGAAGTGATGGGTATATTAAAATTACCTTGAGAAAGGTCATACTATAAGTTCTTTGAATATGTAAACAAATCTTTGGTCGCTTGGAAGTTTTCACACCCATAATACAGTTTGATTAAGTGTGAAATTTAACATCTTTTACATACAAATACACAGCAGTAGTAATTTGAGCTTGCTGAACATTTCATTAGTTCATTCATGCTCACTGAGCTGTTACTATGTATTGTGGGAAGGTCTTAAATCATCCTCTGGACATTACTAATGAGAATTTAGGACACAATCTTCCTGATCACTGCTCACGATGTGGAAAACATGTGGTGAAACAAACACACATGACCAGGACAGCGAGTGCAAAAAGTGATATCGTTGGAAGAGCTTGCAGCTCCAGCTAAAAGAACAACAAGGATGATCTGAACGAGTTCTAAACTTTGACAGAGCTTTTAATGTTCCTGCCCCAGTTTCCAGATGCTTGGCCTATTTCCGCATTTTTACTTATCCGGTCTTTTTTTTTCCAGTAAGTAATCGCCAACATCCCAGCTGTGCGTCTGCTACTCGGGCCAGGGAATATGAATGACAAAACATACAAGTAAACACACCAAAAGAAAAACATACATACATGTGCTAAAAAAAAGAGGTAGAAGTTTAATTATAAGTGGCACTGCAATCAACAAGACAGGAAGAATGTTTTATACAAAATGGGATGTACTCTTTTCAAATTAAATTTCTGACAAAATCTAAATTTGAATAGTTTTATTACATTTGTGAGGTTTAGGTAGCAACCCTCCCACAACCAACCACCCAACCCCCATATTTATGAGACCAACAGACTCAAGATTGTGCATTTTGGACGAATTTGCTAAATTTCTTGTTTGCCGAAAATTATAAAAATCAGCTGT
Organism: Ophiothrix spiculata; assembly: GCA_000969725.1. NCBI lineage: Eukaryota > Metazoa > Echinodermata > Ophiuroidea > Amphilepidida > Ophiotrichidae > Ophiothrix > Ophiothrix spiculata. The sequence goes on from JXSR01S000015.1 coordinate 13,158, forward strand.
TCTTTAGACAAAATTGATGAATTTTGCTACTTCTATTTTAGAAAATCTTAATATTCCAGATTGAGCTATGAGCTATTTCACCCCCCCCCCCCAAAAAAAAAAAAAAAAACACCATTCTCAAACTTCATGAGGTCCTTCTACCTGTTCCAAAGGATTTATTTTTTGGAGAGGGCGTCATCTTATCCCATTTGAAAAAAAAAAACATACAATGACCATCTACAATAAGTGCTTATCTTTCCACTTCTGTTACCAAACTTACCCTTTACATGTAGTACTTTTTACACTTTTTACACTTTTTATGGAATAAATTATATTGACTCAATTTTATTAAAGTCACCGAATTCAGAAGTCAAAGAAAAAAAAAGGAAAAATGTTCAGGAAACGAAAAGACGAGAAACAGGCATGAGAATGGGAATAACAGGAAACATTTTTACCAGAATAAAATTGATTCAAAATTAGCAAGAAATCTACAGGAATTCCTGCAGGAAATTTTGACAAAATTGTGACATTCATCTCAAATGAGCCGTAAAAGCAGCAACTTTCATTTTCCACTACATATATAGGTGAAAGAACATGTCAAGGTGTTCATTTGCTGAAATTTTTTTACAGATTCATAATGTGCTTACTTCTAAGCACTGGCAAAGTTTCAGTTCAAGAAAATGACCGGAAATATGAAACATATCTGTATATTTTGAGGAAAATCTAAAGAAAATATAGAGCTTACTGATCTTTGAACAAGATTCTCAGTTATACATTTTGCTCCCTGGCAACCTTTGACGAACCATATAACTTGACTTCTTGAAATTGAGTTAAGTTCATTGAGGTGTCATTTGAATCCTTATAGCATATTAGCAAATATCTAAAAAAGTGAAAATGACAAAAGGCTACATTTACAGCTGGTTTGGGATGGACGGTCACATTCTTACAGGAATTCTTGCAAAAATCCAGAGGATTCTCATGTCTGTGAAACAAAACTGGTTGTCAATGGAGCAGTCGTTTGAAAAGAGACAGAAAACACAGCAAATTTGTAAGATGTGCAATTTACAATCAACTTAACCTTACCTTGGAAAAAAATGTCTCCTAAAAAATTGAAGATATTTACAATAAAACAAGTTTAAACAAGCGTTAACTAATGCGCACATGCAGTAATTACACCAGGAATAACAGTTTGCATACAGTCCAGGGGGAGGGGGGATCACAAAAATATCTGCTTATTAATCAGCTCTTAAGACAGACCCTAAATGGCATAAAACATGTATGATGATTTGGTGTTCTTAGTGGTATAATTCTACATGGGCAAAGAAAAGCATGTTTGTAAAATTGCCCAAGGTCCTTCAAAAATTGACCCTGGTTACGGTCAAATACCCGTGAACTGGGGGGCAATTACATTTTAGAAAACTGCAGATCCCTCCGCACCCAGGACCATATACCCACCCCAGGGCCCTATTCGAATTCATAAAAGTTAAAATCAACCGAAGTCTAAAATTTAGGATTCATCCTATATCTTTTTTCTATCAACAAAATTCAGAAAAGTCTTAAATTTCAAGTTCCTCTATGAAGTAAAAAATAATAATAAAAAAAATAAGATGAACTTAAAATTTAAAATTCTATCCAGAGTTTAGATGAGTAATTCATCCTAAGTTCCATGACTTAGGTTGATTTTAACTTTTATGAAATAGGGCCCAGGTCTATATATGCCCACGTTCATGGCTAATGCCATGGAAAAGGGTGTAGCTTGCTATACACGTACATTGCAAGAGCATGTGAATTAAAAGAGCTACACGCAGGAATTGGCAAATTTGAGCATGCAAGCAAGCAAACACACGCACATGTATATTTATCTATGTTGGATTGAAGTTGCAGATCTATTCCAGCACATTCATCAGCTCCTGAAAATGGCAGTCCAGGGAAAAGGATGCTATTTGTCTATAGTCAGTACAGAAAATTTACTTTAGCAGCAAATTAATCATCTTGAGAATGACATTTTGATTTCCACTCAGCTGGTAGTTGATCATGGTATCACCTAAACAACCATTTCAAGAGCCACTAAAGTCTCTGCCAAAATTCTTCAGACAAAATTGATCACAAGACCAGGAATTGCAAGGTATCGGTCGCTTTCATAAACAATAAAGCCCTGCAATGTGGATGTTTATTTACATCCACATTGCAAGGCTTAACGAGACAAGGGTAGTGAGACAAGGTTAGCTAATATAATTGTTTTTAACGAGACAAGGTTAGCTAATATAATTGTTTTTAACGAGACAAGGTTAGCTAATATAATTGTGTATACTCTTTCATCTGGGTTGATATCAGTTCTATGATAAAGTTAAATCTAGACAACTCAGGCATGAGAATGAAATTCCATAAAAAACAGGAAAATTATGGAAACAACAGGAAAACGGGCTACCCAGGAAAACACATGTATACATTTGGCCACAAAAAACAGGAATTCCTGTTTAAACAGGAAGATTCTCATGCCTGACAACCAGAATTTACTTACTCGGAGCAACCAAAATTGCAAGCAAAACCATGGCCCTTCAGCTGAGCTGTGATGTAGACCTTGATGCTAGTTGGATGTGATGTCATCAGATGTTAAAGATGACATCATTTTTCGAGGCGGATTCTCATCCAACTACATTGTAGCATCAAGGTCTACATCACAAACCAGCTGAAGGGTGCTCCAAGTAAGTAAAATTCTAATTGTCTAGATTTAAATTTATCATAGAAGGTTAGCTAATATTGCAATTACAACATTCTTGCTTCTATAGTGACATAACATGAACCTGACTTGCCTAAGTATATCAGACTCACCTATAAATAATCTAGCATCTACATTGGGGTACTTTTCCATCAGTGGTTCCACTATTTTAAGACATGGATCACCTTCTTCTTGCACACATAGTAGTAATTCAAACTGAAAAATAACAGACACAAAAGAACTCAAAGTCAATCTCAGTGTTCCTCACATACCATACATGCACGTAACGTTTACAAAACATAAAAACCCTATAAAAACCAACCATAATAAATTTGGACTCATAAACCATTTCTATAATTATCACATTTCATCGCATGCAGAAAATCAAAAGACAGAATTTTTGACTTTTCTGAAAATTTTGATCAAAATTTTCCCGATATTTGGTAATTAACTGTTATTTTCTAACATATGAAGTGTAAAATCATTCAAAAAAATATTTAAAAATTTTGTCCAATGCCCCTTTACACTATAGATCAGTAAATAGAAAATAGGCCTATTCAATTTCAGTTGAAATACCTTGGTGTTATTGGTGTCACAAAATGATACACATGTAGGTTCCGACAAGTGTAGTCTTTCGATTTGAAAAGTCACATTTTATAGAAGTGGAGATTCACAATCTTAATCCATCATCAATTCGCATTTTATAGGTAACATGCAGTAATGGATTCTGATAAGCTGAAAATCTGATCAGGGTACATCATGAATTGCCCCTTTAATAGCCTAAAGATGTGTCCCGTTAAAGTCAAATTTCATTTCACCCTAAACGTGAAAATACATGCAAAAGTTGTAGAGCCATAACAAAATCTTTATACATGTACATGCAAAACACCTGCAAAGTTTCATTTCAAGAAAATGATCGGAAATATGTCATGACTCACCCTGAAAGGAGGGACTTTGAAATGGTATCGATTTTGATTTTATCATTTCATCTGTTACAGCATTTTCTAAACACCTTACTTGTTGAAATTAATCAAGGTGATCAAATTTTATAACAGAAAATCTGCTGGAAATTCTTATTATTTTCTTTATTTTTTGCTGCCTATTTTCATCAGTTTCTCGAAAAATGTTCTGTTGCAAAGTCCCCCTTAAGTTTTCGGGATGCATCAAATATGAACAAAAGATGCCCTACACCTGTAGATTATTACCCATGTCAGGCGGTGGCGGACACGATAAATAGCATCCACTAGATTTACGGATGAGGGATTTCTAAAACGTAAATTTAGGGTACGATTTATGTGTATTTCTATTGGGTCACGTGACTCACGTATTGAAGAAAAAAATTCCAAAGATCATATTTGTACCTTTCCTCAAAAAAATACAAAAGTGTTCTTATAGTAATCAACATAATTATGTCATTTCAAATCCGCTGGGGTTCACACGTGAACCCCACTTTTTATATATGTTATCATATTTTTTTACCGAATACGAAAATAATTTTAGTGATCAACCCCACTTTTTATATATGTTATCATATTTTTTTACCGAATACGAAAATAATTTTAGTGATCATCCCGGAAGTAGTATTTTTCCACGAATCCCAACGGCTTCACGTCAAAGGCGGTATAAGACATGACGTCACCGGGGATCGGCTACGATACCGTATACCGTCCGGCAACCAGTAACAGTTGCCACGACCACCCTCCTCTGACCCATGTAGACACCTTCATATTACATTAGAGTCATACTATGTCAAATCTCAAAAGAATTGTTCTTACCTTTGGGTAATTTATTTTGAAATAGGTTTCTAGGTTATCTTGTAGGTGAGGATCAACACCAACCATTGGTTTCAATATAGACACACCGGGTAATTCTTCTGTGGCAATGTTCACACTAGGTTTTCTGTACATCACACATTTTCTGAAATTAAAAAATAATAGAAAAGGTTTTTAAAACAAAGACACACGGTTGTTTCATGCTGCAGGTCACAACACTGATGATGTCAAAATAATTTGAATTTTACTGTGACATAAATATCAAAATAAAAAATGTAACACAAACATTTTTGGTACAAAACAAGAGCTGAACAACTTCATTTAAATCATGTTTTTTCTACGGCATGAAAAAGAGGGAATGATGGGGTGATTTTGAAAGCATATGCTCAGCCTCAGGCCTGTCACTGTAAAGTGAAAGTTCCTCGTTTTGGAACTAGTCCTCGTTTTTCTAAAACGAGTAGGCTACTCGTTTTTGTAAAATGAGTAACAATACAAGTAGCAAAATAAGGAAATTGCCTCATTTTGCTACTTGTTTTGTTACTCGTTTTAGAAAAACATGTAGCCTACTCGATTTAGAAAAATGAGGACTAGTTCCAAAACGAGGAACTTTCACTTTACAGCACTTGTGTGCTAAAATTTGGTCGATTAAAAATAAAATCAAACAGTAGTAAAATGATTAAGTTTTATGAACTTTAACCAATTATAAAGATTAAAATAATTGACAAAAGTTGTAAGGCCATGTATTTAGATAAGATTGGTATGAAATTGGTACCAATAGTTAGTAGTACCGTAGTAGTACTAGTAGTTATGCTTATCCCTCTTTTTCTTTCAGGAGCATCCCTTCTTTGCAGAATCTTCTGTTGAAGGGTCCATACTATTACTAGAAGTGACCTTAGTAAGGATACGTGTCGGATCTACTATTCAATAATGCAATTGCGTAACTTGTACTACATGTGTGTGATCAATAAATCATTGATTGGGAGCGTAGCGTCTTAGGTAAGAACTAATAAGGCATAAAAGCAGAGCTGAGGAAGCGGTAGCTCGATGTAGCGCTGTGTCTCTTCTGTCCACTAGCGCTACGTAACATAGTGTATAAATATAGCAGGGTTATGCCGACAGCAAGTTGGTGTCGGGTGATTTTATTTCGATTTCACAACTTACCGTCTTATCTTTCCTCTGTTTAATATAAATAAATATTATTGTTATTGATCATTGCTCTTGATGCGAAAAATTATTGAATTTAGACAAATTTTAGTCATATTTAAACTGCTATATTGTGATATCTCGCGATGTTGTAATTTATCAAAACAATTTTCTCGGAAATCCCCCGGAAATGCCAACGCTATTTTAGACTAAAAACTCCAGTACGTGTCGTGGCGCATTTTGCTCTCGCCATCAACGGAACGTAGTGGATAAGTTGTTGGAGTCGGAAGGATTCATAATTATTAATGAGGCAATCGGCGCTTGCGCACTAAACATTTTGTGATTTTTCGAAACGTGAATTTTGGTCAGTTTAGTGCCACTCTATTTTGATGAATTTTAGCGGATTTTAATAAAAATGTGGACAAGATAAACAATTGTAGTGGGATTATGTATCTGCTGGATTATATACAACTATCATGATGTAATGCAGCTCAACGCAGCTATCAAATGCATCCCCTGCCCCCCATAGTGACTACCCGGGCATAGCAGGGACTTGACCAGGGCCGTAATATTGAAATTTGTAACGGCCCCATTACAGCCCCGGGTACAGCCCAGCAAGGCGGGGGACATTTTTCTGTTACGGCCCCGGTCAGTCCCCGCTCCTTGACCCAGGGTATGCCCAGCCAAACTGTTGTGATTATGGATTTTACTTTATTCTAACAAAATATTTGTGTTTGTATGACTTGCATTTTGCTAAATTTGTATGATGTTGATGTTGATCCCCAGCCGTATTCAGTTCCTGTCCTTAAAAACACCATAATTACACATATAGTCCCGGGGTAGTTTTCCTGGCCCATTTTAGTAGCAAAATGGCGTATGCGGGGACCTAGCTTTCTATCAATCCCCAGTCAGATCCCCGCCTACTTCCCCGCTATGCCCGGGTACCGGGGGGCCGGGGATGCTTTTGATAGCCGCATAAGTACACTTAGTGTCAAAATAATGTTGGTCAAAAGCTTGAACAGTGTAACCTGCTTTTTCGATGCTAATATCTCAGACATTAAACGGAGATTGTCAGCGATTGAGTATTATGGCTGAGCACCTCGGACTAAGGAAGCGGTAGCGACGAAGTGATGGGGCTGACCAAGGACTAACCATCCTCTGTAGGTCCAATTTTATTTAGGAAAATCAAGGACTAATCATCCTCTGTAGGTCCAGTTATAGTCTTGTATATAGTGATTTGCTAGTTACGCGAAAGATGGTCTTGTACATATACTTTGCCTAAATTGGTAGATATACGACTATACGTACAAACTTTTTTTTTTTTTTACAAGTCACTGACACTGTATTCAATACTTACGCATAAAGAATACCAATAAAATGAAACAACACAAGAGCAGCTTCTAGTCCGAACGCAAAGAGTGAAAGTCCAAGAAAAACCTGAGCTGTCAAACCTAGTTCCCATAAGGCGAGCATGTTTTGGCAGTGCAAATGAGTGGTAGCGAAACTATTTTGGATGTTTTGGTGAGATGGGCGTTGTCAAGCCACCGCTGAATAACTACTTTGCAGGCACTTCTTGACGTTCTCCGCTGATTTACCCTGTTGCTTACTATCATTATAGTATTGTGATCATTCTTAAACGTATCATCTTGATTGAAAATCAGAAAAAATCGTATAAACAAGCTCGTGACTTCTAGCGTTTAATTGCTCAATGTATCAATCAACTTGCCAAAACATGGGTCAAAGGTCAAAAATGCGATAGTGAAACAGCGCCATCTCCAGTCGAGATAAGAATAATTCACTCAGAGATTTCTCTGACTAAACTTTTTAATCTATTAATAAAATCATGAATTTATTAATGATTTCTCACGGAGGGAAGCTATGAGCCTTTAATATGGACTTTACTTTCATGTGGGAAAAAGAACATTTTTAGACGGACTCAGGAGCATGAAGCAAAAATCAAATCCATTGCAATCAATAAATCGGTTGATGAGTCATTGAACTCAGTTGTTCAACGAACAAGTGACGTCATCAGTGATTCAATCAATTCCAGTTAAATATATCAACAAATACTTTGTGTTGTAGAAACGACCTTTGATTCATGTTTTATTTTGCTTGTCACTTTTCAAAAAGCTACACGTACAGGAACAGGCCTTATTTTTCCTAACCTACCGGTCAATGCTAAAATATAAACTACTCATTTGTATTTCAATGAAATTCTTTTTCTTGCATATTTTTCTACATTACACTTAGAAGATGTGAATTATGTTTAAAATATAATTTCGAATATCATCATTTGCATATAATTAGCATATTTTAAACAAAAACCAGGAAATTCTATAAATGCCTATATTGTTGACAATCTTGACATTAATTTGGAAATTGTGCATTCAGACAATTTGTTACTACATGGTGAAAATTTCTGTTAAACAGATTTTTATTATTTTGGGTATATATACTTCTCCCTTTTTACCCAAAAATGTGCAAAAATCACAATTTTTTGAATTTCCTATATTTTGTTCAGAGTTTTATCAAATTTTCTAATTTTGGTATTAAGGGATACAGAAAAACATGTTTAAAAAATCTGTTAGACAGATTTTTGAAATATATACTTCATACTTTTGAAGTTACAACGTAATTACTATTTAATTATTGTGTTTTGACTTGGAAACCATTTTGACATTTTTGTTAATTTAACAGAAAATTCAAGGTCCAGCACCAAAATTTCATCATAAATCTATGTAAACTATTGTTATAGATAACTTCTGTAACATTTTATCTGGAAATATAACAACGACTCTGTTATAATTATATAATATTTCTTAATTATGGACTAATTTTAAAGGCACCAGTCTTCAGTTAGCAATTAACAGCTATTGTATTTTCAAGACCATTAGTTACCCAATGGTTTAGCATTGCTCAGAACAACCATTCTGGGGGCTAAAGAACCCTTTTTGAACCTTTTTTTGGTTCTGGTTCAATATAGCCGAAAAAGGTGCGGAAGACAGCTTGAAGCCATATTTCATGATTTTCTTACGCCCATAGTGTGGTAAATACTTATATTAAATACTTTATTGAAGTTTAAATGTGCTAAAGGAGTGCCAAACTATTAACCTATGACTTGAAATTGAAATTTACATGATCCCCTTGATTTAATAGACACACTGAAAATGGGTCCGTGAAAAAACAAATGTCTGAAATTAAGCAGAAATGGCTGAAAACGCGATTTTCACATAGGCCCATAACTGGGGCAAATGTATACATTTAATGCTTAGTTTAACTTAAAATAATGAAAATGTGCTTGGATATCAACTTATGTCCAAACAGTGGAATTCAGATGACCCTTTTAATTTTACAGACTCCCTCAACAGCCAAGAAATTGTCCAAATTTGTGCAAAAACAGCCGACATACTTTCAAACTGTTTTCTTTTCAAGGAGTATGCTTCCTAGAATATCATAAACTAGAGGTGTTCCCGGGGG
>JXSR01S000015.1:123999-136430 GCA_000969725.1 Ophiothrix spiculata
CCCCCGGCTCTTTTAGGGTTAAGGAACTAGCTGCTAATTTTCTTCTGAAAACCCTTACAAAACTTGAGGAGTTGTTCTTGGCTTCAGTAGTTACAATTTTTGCTGATTAAGGTTCAATACCCCTAGCAGTTGCTGTCGGACGCTAGAGGTTGTGGCAGAACCAGAAATGATGCCAACAGTGCAGTGGGTGGAACTTGGTCCCCAGTGGTCAGGGAATATTTGTACTGTGTGCAAAAGTTGCATGGAATTGCAATGAAAGATCAAGGAGGACTATAGTGCACAATGAATCGCTTGCATTTGTTTACTGCAGGAAACATGATCCAAGGTAGCACTAGGACCAAAATCTTATATGAGTCCCATAGGAATTTAAGCATGTACAAAATACGACAACATTCAGAATTTGGTGAATCCAGGACGCAGCCTAGCGCTAAGCTTGAACATGATATTTTTTAGCTGATCAAGGTTCAGTGCCCCTTGAGGTTGTGTGATAACCTGAAATGATGCTAAGAATGGAGTGGAGCTTCTTTTGGCCCAGTGGTCATGCCGTGAACATTTGCACAGTGTGCTGAGGTTGCATGGAATTATAGGAAAAGGTCAGGAATGCATAGTGTTCTTTTTTTTTCAATGCTACATGAAGATTTGCTGCGGATAATGTATGGCAAGATGAGTGTGGCCAAAGTTATATTGGATGAGAGATGACCATTTCAACCAATATTCTATTGTTTGTACATGTCACTCTATCTTGCAGATATGGACCTCATTAACCAACATTAGGATCAATTCAAGGAAAGGGTAAATTGTAAATTCTTTATCAGATGAAATAATACTTAATACATTCCACTCTGATAGTTATTATCAGGGACACCAATGTTCTGCCAATTACAACAAAGATATGTGTGTACTACAAGTGGAATTTCATAGACATAATTACATACATTTACATGGCACAGTCTCCACTAAAAGATAATAGGTATCGTAAATCATCATCGTAAGTGAAAGTCAAATTTTCAGTGCTAAAATGGCTCGCTAAACCAATCAGCCGACCAAAAATCTACATTCTGTATTTTTGTCCCTTATGTCAGTAACTCTTGAAATGATTCTGCAGGTGGCAATGTCAATTCAACAGTCGCTGACCAAAAACTGGACATTATACAGCATGCAATGGAAATGTATGGAACATGGTAGCAATTGCTGATACAACTTTCTTTCACTCACTTGATGTGTGCTATCGCGCTACCTCGTTATGTTAGTGCCTTGTGCATCAGCTCTCTGTACTTTGGGGGTACACAGGCTCGTTCATAGAATCACAAAAAGGGGTTCTACAGGACCCACTTCCCAGAAAAATGCAAAAATGGGTAGTTATTTTTTTCTTTATCAAGATTTGCAACATTTCAAAAATGGTATAAGATGACTTTGAGTCCCATCCCAGGATGGAAATCTTGACAAATCACCAGATTTAATAATGGTACTGCACATGGGAATATCAAAGTAAATTCAGTTGTGAGAATATTAATTATCCATGCTAATGTGACTAGTAGAATGAATTCAGTTTACACATGACATATGCACTAAACAAGTAATGGAAAAACAGGCTCGTTCATTTCATAGGATCGCGAAAAAAAAAAGGGTTCTACAGGACCTACTTCCCAGAAAAATGCAAAAACGAGTAGTTATTTTTTTTTCTTCATCAAGATTTGCAACATTTCAAAAATGGTATAAGATGACTTTGAGTCCTATCTCAGGATCTATCAAAATCTTGACAAATCACCAGAGTAAATAATGGTACTGCACATGTTATGGACTATCAAAGCAAATTTAGTGCTGAGAATATTAAGATTCACGATTCAAGATTATTTATTCACCATCATAAAAACATAAACAATTAAATAAGCAATCAGATTTAGGATTGTAGGGTGTCTACAAGGAGCAAAGCTCGTAAAGTGTAGACAACCTTACAAAAAGTTCCAGTAAAAGATAAACGCGGACCAACAAAGTGACCATGGACATGTTAGTGAAGAACATAGACTGACAATACAAGTGCAGACAGACAAACAGAAGATGTTGGCAATAGCATTTGGAATAGGATTCATAATTTCTATAAAATATATAATAGAAAATGAATGATAGAGAGAGATCAAATAATGTTTGTACTTATATTTAAAGACATTAATTGAGACAACAGATCTAATATTCTCAGGGATTGCATTCCACAGAAGAGGGCCTTGTGTACGGATGGTATTCCTTGCTAAATCATATCTGTATCGTGCAGGCCTTAATAAATTATATGAACGAGTAGAATAGTCATGGATGGAGACATTATTAACAAAATAACTGTTGAAATTTGACGGAAGATTATTGGTGACAGACTTATACATAAAAATTATTATTAATTATCCATACTAATGTAACAAGTAGAATGAATTCAGTTTACTCACAACATATGCACTAAACAGGTAGTTGCATGCAGTAAGGACACATATTCGCAAAAATGTGACCTTACTGCAACTACATTATAAACAGAAAGTCACATTTTTTGCGAAAAATGGGGGTAAATTTAAACTAAAACAATTCTTGAATTTGCATGAAAAAGGAGTCATTTTTTCATGAGAAAACACAAAAGGGGTACTTTTCAGGTCCCAAGAATGAGCCTGTAGACCCGGAAGTACAGAGAGCCAATGCACCGGGTCCCAGCAAACATAAAACGTTTTTAAATGTTAAAACAACATTTTAAAAGATTTTAAAACAGTCCCTTTACATTTAATAAACATTGTGAGTTTGCAGAGCTGCCCAACAACGTAAAATATACAGTACTGCATTGCAGATCAATTGCATGCTGCCCCCTTTTACCTTGAAGAAATCCAGCACAAATGATCAGACGATCAATTCTATTGCATAACTTAGGACAGTATCTACTGTATCAAACATATGTACATATCACCTTCTAGCATGGGAATGGATTGAGGTGAAATTGCATGCTAATAGGATGTATCTGCTATGGTTTATAGATGCACATACTGTGTTTTTACTTTGTAGGGCAGACCTGGGGTATCAGTGTCAATTTGAGATTTGTAAAAATGGGGACATCCTTACCTCATTAAAAATGTATAGAGGAATAAAACTGAAGTTACCTTTACCTGTTTTTGTCCTTTTCTTGGGGCAAAACTAGGAGCCCCTAAACATAAATGTTCCTGCCAAAAACTAGTGCCTCTTTGAATCAATGCAATCTTATTTTTGAAAAAATTCAATCTCCAAGTGCTTGAAGACAAATTTCTGTTCAAATAGTTTTGACCAACATTTTGGTAAAGGCGTGTGTCCAAAAGTGTTGTGTGTACGGATAAATATTTACTGTAGTTACTATACTATCTCTATTTTGTCATCTGCAGAAGTTTGTTATAATTTGCCCTTAATTAAGAATTAAGTGCAGTGTAATTTTTATGGGGTATAATTACAATGTCTATGTATTATATTGTTGCCATCAGTTACTTAAAGCAAGATATTGCAGAATATTTATATAGATCTATAATTGTGTCCGAATAAAAAAGGAAACTGAGATTAAAGTCGTTATTAATTGGACAAGGTTGATTGATATTTCAAAAGATCATACTAAATTTATGAACTGGTATGTTTTCTTTAGTATGAAACAAACTAGCTATATACTCTCATAGATGACTGAGCATGCACTGCCAATTTAAGTGATTCTGTCAACTTTGCACAACTTTTAGAATAGTAAAAACATGAGTATCATCCTTTAACATTGCCACAATTGTGTTGAATGCATGCCTCCTGGGTCCTGGTTCACATCCCCCAAAATACATTAAATGGCATTCATACACTCCGCGTGTGCTCCGCGTGTCACTTAGCCAATCAGATCGCAAGAATACAACGTACGCGGAGTGCAGTGGATCTTCATAATGCACTGCGCTTGTTGAATGTTTCATTGTTTTTGTCCGGTGATTATTTATTTAGTTTAGAGAAATTTCCAATTTTGATGGTCATATTAAAGGCCTTATTTCTTTTCACAAAAGATACAATATTATTTTTCTGTCATGTATGAATTAGATTAATAAATTTGCATTCCGTAATGCTCGTAAAATGAGACAAAATCAATGCACTTGCGGTAAATTTTGATTGCTGTCCAATGTACTCGGCCCCTACGGGCCTCGTGAATTGGACGCATCAAAATTGACCGCGCGTGCATTGATTTTGTCTCATTTCACTCGCGTATGAAATGCGCATTTATTAACCTATAATTCAATCCTGATTTCTAACTTCACTTGTCTTACTGAGAGGTATAAAGAGGCTTACAGCACAAGAAACATACCTTTTTGATATTTCGACATGTCCTCATCAGAAGAAATCCTGTGATGTTGTGAGGATAGATGACCTTTTCTGACCTATGATGACGTCAGTCAGAACAGTCCATTATAGATTATTTATCATTATTATTAGACAATTAAACGATTGAGGAACACTTTTTTGGAGACTTTTTCTTTCCCAACTATAATGATCAAAAGTGGTGCAAAGTCATTAAATACAGAGTTCATTAAGCCATATGTAACATCACAAATGTATCATAAACCTGGTACAAAAGCATTAACATACTTTATTGATTTTCAAACTGATTCAGCGATGTCCAAGTAAGGAAGACACCAATCTTAGTTTCCTAGTTTTTTTTCTCACCCTGTATAAGACTAGAGTGACATAAGTGCCTAAATGTTTAGCATTTATAAATGTATATTTATATTTTGGATATATCAATGTATATTTTTAAGACTTTTATTGAATTATAGTAGTACTTGTTATATTTGATATTGATTGTATCATTTTATACAGCACTATTTACTAACATAATATGACCAAAGAAAGTTCCTTGTGGAACACTTCATATTTTTCTGCATCAGTTATGTAATTAATGATATGTTATGGCTTATGCATATATATATATATGAATTTTAGTAAATTATATGTTAAGTCCATTTCAGTTTAACAACAAAATTGTTGTGGTCGGTTAGTAAAGTATGCACTCAATAAAGATTGTTTCAGTTTTAACCAACTACACCATTGAACAAGTATCAACAACCATCTGGGACAAAGCAAAGTGAGAGTAGACTTGATTAGAATCTTGAAAAACATGATAGTATATTGACAGTAAATAGATTGCCTACATTTTTAGAGAGTCTATAGATTACTTGTTAAAATGAAACAGTTGACATGAAATTTTCTTGGCCAATTTGAAACAATTTATTTTGTTGATAAAAACTGAGATAACAGTCAAACCACAACCACAAATAAGTTTGCTGTTGACAGAAACAGACTACCTAATATGTTAGATACACTAATTTGTCAAATATACAGGATCCTGTATATGTGGGGTGCTCTGGCATAATGAGAGGAAAGTTGCAAATTTCAAAATTGAGTTTATGACATATTTCATGCGGCCTATAATGTCAGCTTTAAAATGATATATAATATGTCACACTTTCTTTCTTCATTCTCCATTTAGAGATCAAAATCCAAAGCTGTCCACTGAATAGCTTGCAATAAATATTAGCTGTAAATCGATTTCAAAGTTCTTGATTACTATGGTGTTTGATAGCAACATGTACTCAATTAACTGTGAATAATTGCACTTCCCGGCATAATTGACCTTCGAAACTTTAGGTATAGTTAAACACTCATGCATAAATGTGTTTTCCGTCAAATTTGTTTTGACTTTCTCACCATATTTTTACTTTAGATGCCATTTACTCAAAATCTTCATTTGTGACTTTCCTCTATTGTTGCCAGAGCATCGCACATATTAAAGATACATGTAAAACAATCTTTAATAGGAGATTGAATTTGGTTGCATATGGCCGTTTTGATTTTTAATAGTTTCCCCTAGCTGCTAATCCTATTCAGTGAATCATAACCAACAAGAATCTTTGTAGTCTATTTTGATTCACAGGATAAAAAAGGACTTTAAGTGAAAAATGTTATCATTTTAAAACATTTGCAAAATGCTTACTGGTTTATATCAACTGAATAGGCTGAGCAGCTAGCAGAAACTAGTTTGGATTTAGTAAATCCATGTGAAATTGTTTGTGGCCGTATGAAATAAAGATGGCCATATGCAACCAAATTCAATCTCCAAGTGCTTGAAGACAAATTTCTGTTCAAATAGTTTTGACCAACATTTTGGTAAAGGCGTGTGTCCAAAAGTGTTGTGTGTACGTATACTTTACAAAACTATTGTTAGGTCTGCCTTTGAACCACTACAATTTGTACAAAATGGTCAAATAACTGCCAGAATGCATTTGTAGCTGTTCATATGAAGCAATGTGACTGTGTCTTAAGTGAATTTGATATTTTTGCCCCATGAAGGGAAAATATTGTTTGTAACTGTTCCAGGGGTAGAGGACTAGGATAAATAAATATTTAAGGTTTTGGTGAATGTATAGGTTAGGAATGGGGTTAGGACAAGTGATTGGTTAAGAACAATTAATTTTTTGGTTGACAACATTTAGGGTTTGTGACGCTTTGTCGATTTTGAAGTAATTTTCATTCAGGTTTTTTTAATCATTGGTACCTGTTTTCTACAATGGTGTAAACTGTTCATTCTGAATGAGCATTTTTGTTCCAAATTTTCACATTATACAGAATGTAAACTGGAGATGCTTATTTTCCTCCCCATGCACATTTTCAAGTGCTTAATGATGGGTAATATTTTCTATAAAGTTCATTATTGATTTCTAAGAGGTAGATGTATTCATTGTAAGCTAATTTCTTCTTGAGCGGATAGTTATATTTCAAACAATTGTGAAATTTTACACCATACCATGGAAAGTGTTCATTAAGTATGACAATAAACACCATTCTTAAGACTATCATGTTCACAGTCCTTTGTACGAACAGGGTTTAGAAGGACCACGAGGAGCGAGGGCGTTGCATGGTCCTTCCAGACAGACTAAACACTGTTCCTAATGAAGTATAGGAAGAAGCGGACCTACGTCATACGCAGCGGTTACGCAGCACAGTGGTCTAAAAATAGCTCGCGTTGTACTTTGACCGCGGTGAAAACAATCAATACTTCAGCCAGTGATCTCATCATTTTCTTTCTTTTTTAGCCTGACGAAAATCTGTGAAATGATGAGCTGTTTGTCATTTTGTTAAGACTTGAATACCACACATCTCATATGATTTTGGAATCGAAATATTTTCACAATTTGCTAAAATCAATCGAAGTTTCCGCGAGCCGGCATTTTCTCCATCGAGTTGAATGGGAAGTCTGCAAATGTTTTCACCGCGCTATTTGGATGTCCGCTCCTGCCTATTGTGACCATAGTCTTAAATTAATCGCAAGAAAACAATCTAAATGAAATTGTTTACAAGCTACAAAAATGACAAAGTTTATCTAGCGTTTTAGACGCTGGAGCACAATTAGGCTACAACTTTGTCCGCAACCTGGCCACTGCCTTGATTTTCCAAGATAGCGACCGTAGGCTTGATAATGCAACTCTAAATAATTTCAAAACATGTAATGAATGTTATACAATAATCTTGTGGTGATCAATCAAGCCTACGGTTGCCATCTTAGAAAAATAACATTGTGGCCTGTCGCACAAAGTTGTGGCCTAATTGTGCTCCAACATCTTACTCTCCAGCTTCACTAGAGTGTTTGTGATTGACAAGATGGGAAAAGCAGATATGTTGCAGAGACCGATAAAAGTTTCTTTTACAAGATTCCAATTCCTTCTGCTCATTGGAATTTTTAGAAATGTGTTATTAAATATTTCAGTGCATTTAGAGAACAATGCGAAATCATGCATTAAAGATCAAGTCAAATGTCTGTCTCTACTACAGAAACTTCTATTGTCATATGAGTGCAAGAATGTTGCCTCTGCAATGGCTGCCATACGTTGTATCTTTTCAACACCTTGTCATTTAAATTTGAAAAATCCTGCAAAATTTCCCTGCATGGCAGTGGCTCTTTAAATGCTTCTTCAGGTTACAGCATCATCTGATGAACCATTTCAAGAACCACTGACCCAAGACTGGAATTGTGCAATGTAAAATTATGCAAAGTAGCAGCTATTATAGATACAACTATCATGCACTCACATGATGTATTGTCTTGTCAAAGACAAATACGTTAAAATATATTTGTTTTTTATTTCAGAAACCATATTAACATAGCGTATTTGCATTAACATGCCTCAGGAAGAAGAATTTTATATCTTCTTGTTTAAAAACAGTTAACACCAATTAATTGATGTATGTACTGAAATATATTTGATCCAACTCTGTTTTTTTCTTATGATTTTGAAATTGTAAACAAGTAATTTGATACATCTTGCCTACCTAGAGGATATTAATATGTAATATTTTGTTCAAAATGCAAAGCAAAAACAGCAATTAGAGTTACATAATGTTTTATTCTGGTATAAACTGCAGACTAAGGGACATAATTATTTTAGACCCAAGCAACTCGCCCCCTGAGCCGAGCAAGGACGAGCCAAGCTACTAACCAGAGACAATTCAATACCTGGGGCAAACAGTCATTATTAATTAAATCCAGTGGCTTAGCCAGGCCTTTCTCCAAGGGTGGGAAAACCACCCAAGATTTTTCCAATGGATTTTATCGAGCGACTTTACAGTGGTTCCAAGGGGCCGACTCGGTCGAGTTTTTCAAGAAAAACCGCCAAATATTGTGCTTTATGAAGTTTTCAACCTAATTTTTAGCAATTTTCAGCTCTAATTTCGTAATTTTATGGGGAAAAGGCAGTTCCTGGCTCCTTTATTTTTCTCCCAGGTCTTCAAGATTTCTTTAAAAATTTCCAAGGTGGGAAAATTGCCCACCTTGCCCACCCCTGGCTACGCCACTGATTAAATCTGTAAGTGCGTATTGGTATTATGGACCATTATATTACTTTATATTTGCCATGGATGGGCAAAATGCAAAGGTAGGATGAACAACTACTTGGCCTAATGGCTCGGCACCCGAGCGATCGTTCGTGTCTAAATTGATTATGTCCCTAACTATAAAGCATGAGTTAAAATAAATTATGCATTGGGAATTATTTGTTGACAAAGTGTGGCATATTTTTACATATGAAGAGATTTTTCCTAAAGATCTTAAGTCCACTAGGGTGAGTTTGAATAAAATAGCATTTCATATCTATTTAATTACATGTTGTTGTGTTTTATTTTTTCACATTAATGGCCCTGTCAACCCTGCGTTTTCAGAAATGTTTTATGCTCTGTAATTCTGCAACGGATGATTAAATCCAAATAAAAGCATATATTTCTAGAAGCGGATTTGCATACTGAACATGATGGTAAGGTCATTTTTAGACCAAAATGTGTCATTTTGGTCCTCGGTCCAAAAATCATGTTTTTTGGCCCAAAATGTTATGGGAAAGCTATCTGAATATGTTATGGTGAAATTTCAAACCGTTTTACTTTTTAGAATCTAGAAAGCAATATGTAGGAACGTTTTTTTCAAATTTATGATTTTTTTCATAGTTTTTGAGATATTGTCAAAAATTGGTCCAAAAATGTCAAAAATCCCACTGCTGCCACAACTGCTGGCAGTAGGGGGATTTTGACCTATTTTTGGCAATATTTCAAAAATGAAGAAATAAATCAAAAATTTGAAAATAGTGTTCCTTGCTTTCTAGATTCTAAAAAGAAGAACAGATCAAAATTTTACCAAAGCGAAGTGTAGTTAGCTTTCCCGTAAATTTTTTGGCCACAAAAATGATTTTTGGACTTGAACAAGTCTTACAATAGTTTTTCATCGCTAGATGTCTAAGACTGAAATGTACTAAATCCCATAGTCATTACACAATTCCTCTTGATACGTAATTGAATACAAATTTGGACTTTACATTCTAGTTTACACAACCGTAACGAACAATAGATTGGACTCATAACTAGAATACTCATGTCAATGAGACGTTATCAACTGTGACTTCGTTTGCAAATGTGATTGGGAAAAGGCCTCCCTTCAGAAGCAGTTTTGCTTGGACATTTAGGGCCGTATTCTCGAACGATGTTTAGCTAAACGTTGGTTAGACCTAAAATGCGTTTAGTTAAAATCCAATTTTAACTAAACGTTCGGTAAATATTTAAATTTGCGTCTAGTAAACAACGACATTTAAAACATACATCCATATATCATCCACTGAACTATGCACACAAAGGATATGCACTAGTGACCTAAAAGTATTTGTATTAGAAGAAGGTCCCTAGTCAATAACGATTTCTTCGCTTCATCAGTTACACGGCTTGTGTTATTTTATCAAGTGATGTCTGTGTATTGAATACGTGAAGATAGACCTACGCTATAATAGCATGCACGAAGTTACCATGTTTACAATGACGATTCAAGGTATATTTTATCAAGAAGCACAGATTTTGAGTGATTTGTTTGTCATGGTCATGTCGATGCCATCATATTATAATGTTCAAGCATTCTTCAATAGTTTAATTACATTTTTAAAGCTTAAAACAACAAAAATAGTTGTCGGACACATGATAAAAATAAAATTTAAACACACCTTAAACTACCCCCTGACCTAGTTTAGTTTTAAACGCATTTTAGAGGAGTTTAACGACACGTGGTTAAAATTTAAACGGTGATTTTATTTAATTACCCTTTGAGAATTACGTTTATCTTAATCATCGTTTAAAGCGCGATTTAAACACTGATTAGCGTTAAACATATTCGAGAATACGGCCCTAAATGTCTGAAAATTGGTTAAACAAAGCATAGCCTGTCGGTATTTAATCTTAAGAGACACTGGTTTCACGATAAATAACAAAGAATAAGACTATACAATTCAAAGTGGACATTTAGAGCAAATTGTAATTACATAGATTTGTCCAATGATAATGGTTGTTTGTAATACATTGGCCTCAATTCCATTTGTCCATTGTATAATTTTATCATTTCCGGACGAACTATTTTATGCGTATTAACCAGCTGTTTATAAATGTATAATTCGCTCTAACATATAGTTCCAAATTTTCTACTGATTTGAGTAATGTATGTCTTATTGCAGAAAAAGAAAATATTTTTCTCAAATCATATTTGTATACACAAATACTAGAATTTTAAATCTTACGTCTGTAAAGATACAGATATATAAGCGTAGAAATATTGTCCGCAGTTATCGTGTGTAGTCCTATTACATGCTATATAAACAAATGTTTAGTTTATGACCTTGATTATTTATGCAATTTTGATTTTACCCTGACCTAATAAGTTACTCGTTATAAAAGCATAAACAAACATGACAACGCTCCAATGATTTTAACATAAACAAGAATATTCCTGAAAAAGCATACTCCCGTGTAGTTTGATTGGTATATTAATTGGGGTAACTTTAGAGTACACAAGAAAAGATTAAATTTACAGTAAGTTTCAAGCGTGAATTTAAACTTTCATCAACTTTTAAAAACAAAACAATTCCGAAATATACTAATCCAAGTTTCAACATTTATCTTGCCACTACCCAGCGGGCACGTTCAACGTTGATTCAACGTTGAATCAACGTTGAAATTTCAACTTCCAGGGTTGAAAAGTGCAAAAATATTTCGACCTAAAAATTACTTATTTATTAGGTTTTGAACATGACCCAAATGTAATTTCATTCATGTTTTTGCCCTATTTTGTAAAGGTGTGAATGATTTAACTGATTTTTGTGATAAACTCTGTTTAACTTCATATGCAGTCTAGAAAAAGAGAAATTAAGAAAATTTGATTTGGTTACATTTCAACGTTGAAAACGGGTTGAACGTTCAACCATAGGTTGAAAAGAGGTTTAAAAATGGTTGAAATGACAACGGTTGAAATTTCAACGTTGATTCAACGTTGAAAAATGGTTGAGTTGAAATTTCAACGTTGATTCAACGTTGTTTCAACGTTGAAAACTAACTTGTGCCCGCTGGGTAGTGGGGCCTACACAATTCCAATCCCTAAATAGAAAGACCATGTAATGGTTGAAAACCACAAAATAACATTTATATATAGGCCTACATCTATTAGCCATACTGCTAAATTTAATCCATATCAGCCAATCCATCATAATCATATCCATATATCACATCAACCCAACAATTAATTCTGACCTGAAAATAAGGTCACACCAACTATATCTGTCTTTTTTTTTCTTATTTGGGTTTTGTCTTTCTTTTCTTCCTCCTAACATGGAAAGTGGAGTAATAGTTGAGGGTGAAAATCCGGCAATCAGTAACAGCTGTTATGTAATATCTTTGTAGCCCTTGAAATGAAATTAGCTCTTATGTGTGGCATTATCAGTGCAGCGTAATAAAATACATTCAAAATATTGATGCTTAAAGGGGCAATTCATGATTCACTTTTCACCCTCAAGGTCACCTCTATCAAACTTGAGTTTTTTAGCTTATAAGAATCCTCAAGTGGTATA
>JXSR01S000016.1:19762-30084 GCA_000969725.1 Ophiothrix spiculata
TATAGAGGGTTTGCACGTAACGTCATATCATACTCACAACACCATTTTCATGGGCCGGCAAACAAAAAGTCCTGTCAAATTACAATCTTTTCGCAGGATCAAGTCACCAGATCACAACTAATGATGACAAGAATATACAGAAAATTTATTTAGTTTATTTTTCAAGTCATAATTTGAAGTCAATCACGAGTTACAGCCGATTTTGATGTCTTGTTTACATCACAAACTACGCCGCGCTCCACCAAGATGGCGTCGAAACGGTCTGCGTGTATGGTGCGTATCGCGTCGTGCAAACCCTCTTTATCATTGTTCTCCTCTTTTACACAAATTCAGGATGTGGTAGGATATGTTGGTATAATCTTGCTCGAGAAACACAAGCCAAAAAACTTCGTTTTTGGCTTGAGGCAAACTGTGTAGTACAGCCTATCACATAAAGGGCATTTGTCCATAACTTGAAAAATACAAACGGTACTTGAACAAACAGAAATGTTTTATAGACATATTAATGAAAGGAACCTTTTTGAATTAAATTCATGAAAATTGCACTGTTCTGATCAGAGAAATCAAACGAAATGTTTTGTGTGTTTACATAGCAACTGTTTGTAAACATATCTTCAAACATCATTTTTGTGTGACTAACAATTTCGGAAGTATTCATATCCTTTGTCATGTTTGTGGAGGGTTGCAGTTCGTATTTGATAGCTATGATCATTTTGGGGGATATTGGGTATGTGCAATTATGCGCATGTTTTATTGCAGAGCTTGCTTCTGGCTGTGCCACAGCACAGCCAGATATTTCGGGTAAGTATAATCATGTACTATCGATACATGTGAACAAAATATATAGTCAGAAAATCAGCGGACTGGATCTAGGCCAGTCCCTTTAAATACAGATTGTTTTACCAATGTATTTACTGATATATATTTTACTAATGTTGTACATGTCAAATCTACATGTAATTGTGTATATTGCGGTTATTTAGATATAGAACCAAATGAAATGATTTTTCCATAAGTTTTGTATATTTTATTGTCAAACAAGACTTCGAAAACAAGACTTTTGGTGGTAAAATGGGTCCTTGTGCACTTTTTGTAAAATCTACATTGTTTTATTATAACATTTCTCTACTATTACGTATCACCCCTAATACCACACTTATTACGTAGTTCCCGTCCGCCCGCACCTTTTTTTTCTGTAAGGACTGCTTATAAAATACCAAAATTTTATTGAAATAAATTCAGAAAAATATGACCAACAGTCACAAACACTTTTTAAAGAATTAACTTTTTAGTTGTCTTAATTCATTTAAATTTGCAATATTTCAAAAGTTTAAATTAGAACTGCTGATTTGCCAGTTCTAAGCAATGTTATTTGGTATTCAAATAAATATCGATTTATTTATATCGAGTTATGCTTGTCTAAAACTTTGGCGACATGTGGCAACGTGTGACTAGTGACAGATTCGTAAACAGAAAATGTAAAATTGCCGATAATAAAATCCAATAAAAATTGTTGATAACAAATATGTTTCATTATAATATGTTATAAATAATTGTTGATTGCTAAAATTTGTCGTGTTTAGATAAACAAGAAGGTGAATACGTTTTCATTTGATGAAATCGACCAAAACGGTATAAAAATGAACATGATGAATATTAAATTCAGTGATACAATTTTAAAACCAAAATCATTAATGTATAATTGAAGCAAAAGTTAGAACGAAACAATAATACAGCGGACATCTCCGAAAGGCCAAGAAGACCTAAGGTGGTGATTTCTTTGAAACAAAATAAAGTTACAAAGGAAGTAGGCCTAAAGCATTAACAACAAAGGGTAAACAAACACACAAACAAACAAACAAAACCCCGAAAAATTAACCAACCATGAACAAGACAAATGCGCCGACTATAAAACAAATACGGTACACTTGATTCAATTATATTTTGACAATAGATTATATAGATAAATCCTCCCAATTCTTTAGTTTAGTTTTATTGTATACTCTTATCATATTTTTTGCAATATAAGATATAAAATTAAATTAAATTAAATTCGTACCTAAAGCATGTCTAGAGCACGAGACATCGTCAAATGTCTGACACTGTCGCAGGAAAGTATTTCCGGATAATTAAAAACATTAAGAAACCTATTTCTTTATAAGACGACCTATAATCATCAAAGATTCACGCCTGTATAGGTGACTTATTTATTCAATATATGTGACCCGTAATATCAAGGCAAGGCATATATTTAGATATAGTCAATACAAGGTGGTAACATACACTAGAAATAATAAGAATAAATGTTGCATCATCAATCAGATCTTCATGGATTTTTGCTCAAATTTTACATACAAGGTATCATTTTAAAGCTTAGAAATGTCTCTTTAAAGCTACGGTAAAATCTAGATTTTGTCAGAGAGACCCTTAAAGTACCTTTTGATATGACGGGTCACATATTATGATATTCAATCGTCAATTATTATAAAAAAAAATGGCTGATTTTATGGGCCACATACAAATACACCGTAAGTACAAATCTCATAAGCATGTAACGTATCAATTATTAGTAACCTCATTATCACCATGGAACCGGATAGAGTGTTATGGGGTTACAAATGTGCAGAAGTGTACTCTATTTTAACAGCGTTGTTTAAACAATTGTTTACTTTTTAAACAGTTGTTTGAAACTTTTAAATTCGCTGTTTAATAGTTGAAGATGACCTTTAGATGTCCGAACTTTTCCTGTGCTGAATTAACCCGTTTAATTTTAAAAGCTATTTACATTTCACAGTTAAACTGCCATTTTGACTTTATAAAGGCTCTCTCAGAAATTACCGTATTAATTCAAACGTACGAATAACGTACAAAAATTCCACATACTGAACGTGTGCCAAACGGACTACCACTGTATGGATAACTAATTGAACGTATGTATGCGGACCCCGGGGGGCCACTCACATATAATGTTACAGGCATAGCGTGACCACAGATTTTCAAAACACCCCCTAAAGGGTGATTGATTCTGAAGCCAAAATATACCCTTTTCACCCATTCGCACCCTAAATCGGGAATTTACCGTTCCCGTTTTAACACTACGGTTTGAAAAAGTACCCTATTTCTTGAAAAAGTGCTAAAATGGCTGTTTTTGATACCCTAAAAGGTGTCACCTGATACACCCTTTTGTCTTCAAAAACAACCCTAATTCACCTTTTTCTTGGTCACACTATGCATGCAGCATTATACTTGAGTGGCCCCTACGGGATGCGGGCATGCCTGATTCGGTGGCGGTTCGTTTGGCACCCTTTCAGTATGTAAAACATTTATGCGTTATTCATACGTTTTTGCTCTATACGGTGATGTGTGACAGAGCTTTAACCTGTTTACATTTCACAGTTAAACTGCCACTGTGTAAAATTCATGATTTAGCATAATTAGTCACATTTTTACTGTTTCAGAATAAAGAGTCACTGAAGAAGCGCAAAAGTACTTTTTCTTAGTTTTATTCAATTTGATTATTATTCAATATCATAATTTGCTACGTAAACAATATTGGTTTTAGATTCAAAAAAATCAATGAAAAAACGTTTAAAATATAATATTCAATATTGAAGCGGCTCTGTCGATTTTCTGGTGTAAAACAAACATGTAAAATAACACATACTGGTGTAAATTTATTCAAAATTGATTCCAGTTTACCGGCGGCACCTGATGACAGACGTATTTTTAAATCATTTCCAGATTGATGTTCTGATCAATCTGACCATAGGGACTTTTCTTCTGATTCTCATAATGCGCCGGATATAAGGTAAGCTCAATCTTTATTTGATAATTTAAAGCAGCTTTACTGTTGGTTTATTTTGATTTTTTTTCAAGAATTTTGTTTAAAACTTTATTTTTTACACTGCTCTTGTCTATGTTATATTTATTTTAAAGTCGTCGGTTTGAGTTAAATGAATTCGACGGATCCAGGCAAATTACATATTTATATTTATGTTGTATGTTTTTAGCTGCTGCACTCTTAGAAAGCCAGGATCAAATATGAGCTTATCAAAATATGATCCGGAATGATGGATCCTTTTTCGATCAATCTGATCCTTTTGGGGATCATATTTTTGATCCAGAATCAGGATAAGCTAATATTGGATACAGGCTTTCTATTAAAGAGTGTGTGTCGGTTCAAGATGTTCAAGAAAGAATATAAAAATCGGTAAATTGGAACATTTCGGTAGTAAAAATTGAAATAAAAGTAGTACATTTATGAAAATAAAAGAGCATTGTCACTGATTTTTTATTTTTTATTTCGTACTAGTTTTGTCACTTTTTAAATGCTACGCAGAAAAAAAAACTGTGTACCTTTCGGGTCCTCCAATAATAAATAATAATATTGATGATAATAATAATAATTATAATAGCGCAAAATATTTAGTTTGTATAAGCGTTAAATAAAAGTTAAACAAAAGTTAAACAAAATATATTCCCTAAACGAACAAAAGAACGAAAAATGGATTGTTAAGGGTAATTACATTACTATTATTTTTAATAATAATAACGTTTCTTTATATTCTATAGCTGGTGTGCTGAAATGAGGATCAATTTGTTCCTGGTTGCGTTGGTCGCAACCGGGCTCGCTTTAGCTCATGGAAGGTCCGTGAGACGAAGTAAGTAGTTATTGGATTTTATTAAATAGGGATGTGAATAAGGATTAAGTATTCTGTTTTTGCGAGGGTATTTGAGGGAGTATCAGGATATGTGAGTGTGTCGGTCATGGCGGTAGATGGGTTTACAGTGATGTTTTGGCTAACTGTTGATCTGGCTGGTGGTTGGTGTGTTTCATACATATACATTTATATGAATACAAGTTGTTAGTGCCTAACGGCGTAGAAACCGGGTTGATATTTGTATTTATTTATCCTCTTTTTTATTTCCATCAGGAAAAACAGGGGCGTGCGAGCACAAATCAGTTAATTTGAAGTGCAGGCATGGACAGATTTACGTGAATTCAGCGATGTATGGGAGAAAAGTTGCGGGTCGGAAACGTTGTAATCATCGTTCGATAAGAACTACAAGGTGTGAAGCCAAACATTCACTCAGCAAAGTACGGCGCAAATGCAACGGGAAAAAATCATGCAGGGTGTCTGCAACAAATGGCTTTTTTGGAGATCCATGCCGCGGGACTTTCAAATATCTAGATGTACAGTATTCATGTAAAGGTAGGTTCTGTTTTAAGGGGTTATATCTTAATAATTTGCGAAAGATATCCTTAAAAGTTGATATTATATCTACAGGTACCTTAAGGTGACGTCGGCATAGTATGTTACGAGATACGGGCCATTGAAGTTGAGCATAGTCAACAATCACGTCCAAGGTCGAATTTTCTAATTTTATCCGAAACATAACCTTTGAAGTGTATTCTATCTCAGAAAAACACGCGCGCCTGCAGAAATAGATCGTCATTCGTCATTTAAGGATAAATTGTCGACTAATCCGCTTAGACTTTTGTCAAACATTAATATGATTTAAAACTGAACGTTTTATCAACTATCACCACAAGCATGTTCTAAAAAGTGATTGATTTGGGGGTTTCTAACCAATATGATTGCATATGACTCAATCAATACTTCAATGCAGTACAAGGCCAACAAACATCAATTGCATTGATTGGATACAGCCAGTATTCAGATCCTATGCAAATGAGCTTTTAATGAGCAATTTAATTCTGTGATCTGGCGATCAATATTTGAAAACTTAGTCGCGATATTTTCTTTCTTGACGTGACCTGTCGGATAGTTGGGACAAAGAAAGAAAGAAAGAATTCTTTAGGCTGATAGCCAAGGATAACCCAAGAAAGCCTCTAATGAAGCTTATTTCCCTGGGGTTCCTAGATCTTTCTTTAATATTCAGTTTTTAGTTCAGGAGGAAAACCGGAGGACCCGGAGAAAAACCTGCGGAAGCGAGCATGGACTGAAAACCAAATGCACATAAAGCGCCGGGCGCGGGACTCGAACCCGGGACCTCATTGGTGCAAAGCGAGGGAAATACCGCTACACTAACCCGCTTCCCCAAAGGGGACTTCGAACCCCTAGGGGGATAATGCAAATAAAACATGGAGATATGGATAAAAAATACTTTTCCAATAAAACATGCCTTTCTTTGACTGTTAGGAATAAAAATAATCTTCATTTTATTACATTTTAAACAAAATAGTCAATTTTCACCTTTTAAAATTACGACGTCACAACTACTTACGCGGAGCTTGTTTTACCAATTTTTATGTGAATTAATTAATGCAAACTGCAAGTTTCGTAGGTATCAGACCTCACATTTATGAAATTTGAAAAATATATCTTTCCTGTAAGACTTTTAAAATCAGTTAATAAAAAAAGGGAAATTTCAGTACATTTAGACGTATGAAAAGGGCAAGATGTCGGTCATCACTATCCCGATAACACAGCGGACATCGTAAACGACAAATTACACTTTTCGAAGGTCTGGGGCTATATCTAGGCAAATCTGACGTCATTTACCATACCATGCATGTGCGTGCAGTAGCTCATGGGCTTGACCAGACGGTCTCCGGGGCTTGACTGTCCATCCCACTGTTCATATTATTTACGGGTATAGGGAAATGATTTTATCATGTTTATCGAAAGAAACTCTTTTGTAAAAGTAGTTTATTAAATGGATATCAATCTAATTCGATGGAAAAATATATAATACTTTGTTTTCAAATGAAAAAAGAAAGAAAAAGAAGGCGCCGACGGGAATCGAAACTGGGGCCTCTCGCATCAACAGCGAGTAGGGTAACCACTTCACTATCCGATCACGCTTACTTGAAGAGGTTGTTTTAACTATATGCACTTAATAATAGACAAGTGTTGCTTAATTGATTACTTCCGGGGTTAAATGATGTTTTGCGTAGAACTTTAATGTTTTAGTTGACCTCAGCCAGACATCTTTGGACCAAGCGTTACATTATCTTACGCGAGGCATGTTTTACGCAAAATTACCGCAATTTTTTTGTAAATCTGATAAAAAAGTGTTGTCGCTTTCTTTTGACCAAGTGGCTAAAATATATGAAGTCCAGAACCGTAGATTTAAGCTTAAACTCAAAGACCTAATTTGACCTCACCCAAGGAAAATAAACACTTGCAAAATCACACGAAAAAGACACTTATACTTCCAAAATTTCCATTTTTTTCACATTTCAAAATGTTTTCATAATATTTATGCTTCTAAGTACAAGTTTTATTTGTGATTCTATGCTACATTGGCAAGTTTACAGGCTTTTTAAACTAGGGAATCCGAACTCATGAATATTCATACGCATGTCAAAAAGGGCGTTTCTTGTAATTTTCCATGAATTAAAAAAGCGACTGCGATTTACCCCATAAAATTGTTGTCAACCTACTGGGAAATCAAAAGGATTAATGTTTTAAGAAGAGTGGATAATTAAAAAAAAGGCGATAACAGTGTGTTCTGTGGTCCTGCATAGCAATGAGCTTATAATGAGCAATGTGTATTCCAGATTTTGCGATCGATATTACAAAATCTTGGTTGCGAGATTGTTTTTATTAACGTGATCTGCCAATAAAACTGACTTTAAACCCTTATTACTTGAACAAGGAGAAGGCAAATGCAAATTGGGAACGTGGGTATGAAAATTTGGAGTTTTTTCTATATAATGCGTTATATGGTTTTTTTCTATAAAAATCAACGATTTTGAGACTTTTTAAACATTCGAATTTCAACCCCTACATCAATCTTGTTTTAGAAGATAAAAAGATGTCAGTTTGGTCGATTCCGTTAGCAAAAATATGAAAACTCAGATTGATGAAATTTGGAAAATATATCATGCCTCTAAGTTTTTAAAATTGAAGAAAAAATAAGGAGAAATAAATACGCTGATGTGGTGTATGAAAGGTACCAAATAATTGGCTCTTCAAACTTGCCTACGATTTGTATTACGATAACCATAACACAAGATTTCGATAACCAGCACCTTTTGTCACGGCGGGTCATCTGATGTCAGCAGCGTACATGTTGCTCAGACCTTGCGCTTTGAATGGCTCGGTCTTCGCTGTGCTGAAATATCTTGCATTTCATGTGAAAATTAACACTTAACTGCATAAGGTACCCTACACTTCCGTTAGTGCATAAGGGGGGGGGGGAGTTCCATTTAATAATCTTTACACCATATATAGGTACAATAATCACAACCATATTTCAGGAAAAAAATGTAAAAATATACGTGCCGTTGCAAAATGGTAGCCAAATAACCGATAACCGCGACATCTCTGTTTTGGCCAAAATTTGAAAAAACAACTTTTTCAATGAAATTTGGCTCAAATTAGGAAATCATGAATACATTGACATTGCTGAAATAAAATTTGGAACATTTTACTCCGTAGTGGTTTTATGGGCAAATCCATTTTTTTCACACCCCACCTAAATGCTAATTTATGCTTATTAGGTCGAAAACGACGCGGTCGATCTCAATGGGGTTTTTTTTCGCCAAAAGAAGCGCAACTACTATTTAGGCAATTACATGAATTAAAAGCCCACAATATTGCGGCGTTAAAATGCAAGAACCGAAAAACCAAATGTTGGGTACCATGGACCCCCCCACCCCCGTTATGCAGTTAAGTGTTTTTGTTGACTGAAAAGTAACCTTTTGGGTTCTTTTATATAAATTATGTCAAAAATTCGATAATTTCAGTCGTGACTGTGAATAATTGAAAAATACTCGAACCCAGGATCTCCAGATACGGAATCTCATGCAATACCGTTGAGCCACACGACTGCTTGTTGTCTACTGGACATTTACTAAATAAATACTGCGTATTGGTTACGCATGCGCACTGATCATCACACTGAATTCACACACTAACATTTCCGGAAAATTTTAGTGTGTGTGGACCCACAAGACCAAACACCTACATCAAATCTGTTTTATCAATATTTATCGTAATATATTCGAGTGAACTAACACATACAGAATCAATCTTTGTTTTCAGCGGTACAGTTAAAATATACAATACTGGTAAGGTATTATTTTAGCTGAAATTTTGAGACCCAATTTCATCGCTCTTGTTCAAAATAAACACCCCGGTAACAGTCTAATCGTAACGACCGTGTCAATGAGCTCATTATGCGAATTCTATATTCTATATGTCGCCAAACGAGAAAAAAATGGTCGCAAGATGTTGTTGTTTTTTAAACGTGACCTGCTTAAAATGCTGGTTTTGAACCCTTATTATCTAAAAACGGTGAAAGCAAATGCAAATTTGGAACGGGGTATGAGTTTTTGGAGTTTTTCCAATACAATGCATGTGAATTTTTTTGCTGTTGATAAAAAAGAAGCATTATACGGCATTTTATATTTAAAAAATCAACGATTTTAAGACTTTTTAAGCAACCAAATTTGAACCCCTACATCAATCTTGTTTTAGAAGATAAAACGACGTCAGTTGGATCGATCCTGCTAGTAAAAATGTAAAAACTCAGATTGATGAAATTTGAAATATATATTTTGACTGTAAGGCCTCTAAAGTGAATAAATAAGGAGAGGAAAAATATATGTTGATGTGATGTATGAAAGGTATCTTATAACGGCGCTTCGTACTTGCCTGCAATTTGTATTGCGACAGCTGGGCATCAAAAATTCGATAAGTACTACGTTTTTTCACAACGGGTCATCCTCTGACGTCAGAAACCTGCGCGAATCTCATGTCAGAGTTTGTTTTGACTGGCCTCGTTTTGATGAAATATTTTCCGCAAATGCCGCAAGGCACATTTTGTTTGTTTGTTTGTTTGTTTGTTGTTGTTGTCGTTGTTTCGTGAATTACTAACTGTAACAAAGGGAATTTGTGATTTTATTTAAAAAGGTTAAAATCAAGATCGTAAACGGTTTCCTATAATTTTGGATTGACAATACATAAATGATTAGGTTCCATTTTCCCCGCTTCATTTTTATTATCAGTCTGATATCAGCGCCCGTAAATGTCGCAGTTTGTATTCTTTTATGCATGGAAAACTACCAGTATCGCTATCTTGGCGGTATGTATGATATTCATAAGGCTGAGTACAATATTTTAAAATTGAATTAATCTCTGAAACAAGTCTGAATTTCAGAAAATTTTACGCAGAGCAGATAAAAGAAAGTCTTAAAAACATTTTACAATTTTAAAAAGTGTGAATTTTTTAAAATGTCCAATACCGAGACATTTACCAATCATACTGCAGGTCACATAATTTCCCTATTCCCTCTACGATTTTAATCAGTGAAATGTTTAAACGACCGTGCTGTTGATGTTTAACAT
>JXSR01S000017.1:6339-19022 GCA_000969725.1 Ophiothrix spiculata
TGTCATCATTGACATGAGGGTATCAGGCGTGACCAAGAATTCACTTAAAAGGGTGTTTTTTAGGATGAGGCACGTAACGTGAATAGGGTCTAAAATCTCTAAAAACCAACAAAAAGGGTATATTTTTGAAACTCAGTTGCGCTTTTAGGGTCTCCAAAAATTAAGCTTACGCAATTAGGGTTCATTCAAACCTTTTAATTTTGTTCTGTAAGTGTTCATGATGATTGTACACGAAATCTTAGGAAGTGTAGTTTGATATATAAACTGAATAAAATCAAAAGCAAAGATAATTACACTCAAGAACTGTCTTTTGCGTAATTATTATCGGTTATTATCCTCATAGGAATATGGTTAACATAAAGAAATTGTTAAGTCTTCACGCAAGGAAAGGAAAATGATATCACTTGTTTAGGGTATATAAATGGTTTTTACTTAGGGGCAAACCAAAAATATTACTTGCTTAGGGGGTTAACACAAATGTTTACTTGTAGTAAATTTTCAACAATCATGTGTAATTTTTGATAATATGTAAATACTTGTTTAGGGTGCTGTTTGGAAGTCCTTGGTCACGCCTGATACCCCCTTTCAATGATGATAGACCCCCCCCCGGTATAAACTGAGTAGAAAAATCAATGGCAATAAGAAGAATCCCTGTTTTTTCCCGTCGATAAAATGTGAAAATTCCATATTTTCTTTCCATTTTTCCGTAAAATGTGGTTAGAATTTGGTTCTAACCGTTTATATAGGCCAGGTTAGATATAGGGTTTGGGTTAGGTTTAGGGTTAGCAAAAGGTTTAGACATTTGAGTGATAGGGTTTTGGTTAAATTTTAGGGTCAGGTTACCGAAATTTTAAAAGTCAATTAAAGGTCGTCGGCATAGAACACGATAAATAGCATCCACTGATTTAGGGACGAGGGATTTCTAAAACGCAAATTTAGGATACGATTTACGTGTACTTCTATTGGGTCACGTGACTCACGTATTGAAGAAAATGTTTACAAAGATCATATTTTTACCTTTCCTCAAAAAAAATTTCAAAGTGTTCTTATAGTAGGCCTAATCAACATAATTATGTTATTCTAAATCCGCTGGGGTTCACGCAGTGAACTCCACTTTTTATAGATGTCATCATATTTTTTTACCGATTACGGATTACGAAAACAATTTTAGTGAGCAATCGGGGGATATCGGCTACGATCATGGCGATACCGTACGGCAAGTCGGCAACCAGTAACAGTTGCCATGGCAACCCTCCTCTGACTGTACAACCCGGACAGTAAGAGAAGAGATCAACGCCCGGATCAACGTCGGCCCATTAAGCCTCTGCGCCCGATTGGCAAACCCATTTTGCTCTAAGTTTTTCTTCAAACTCTTCCTTAATAGCCCATGTTTTGTAAAATAATATCATTTACTAAATACAACAGTAATTAACAGAATTTCCCCAAATTTGTTTTCTAATTCCTAATTATTTTGTGTAGGCCTATTTTTCGTCTTGCGCAATACACGTTTCTTTAAGGGGTTTTCTCTGAGATGCAGTTGCTTACGCTTGCTTTTTCATAAATAGTAATTCATCAACATCCGTTGTGCGTGCTCAAATTTCAATGCACACTGAACGCATGCTTTACTAGCTAACGCGTTTGGTTAATCACGCGCCGCCTAGCTGTGTAATATATACACGGGAAATATGCAGACGCACATGTGTCTTCAAAGTAATCAAATTTTATCAAAAAAATGCCAGTTTTGGTCGTTTTTCTTGAAAACTAACACGGTGACCATATTTTTTTATTTCAGTATTTTGAAGAGCGCAAAAAGTGCTTTAACATATGTAAAAATTAAAAAAATAAATGGAGGATTTACTATTTTACAAGCACATAATGGTCGACATTTTGGAGTTTTCCCTATACTTTGTATGGTTAAGCAGGTGATTTTTTGGGAAAATATGTACTTTTTGAAATGCCATGCCTGTATCTCAAAAACGAGCACGGTGACCTATATTTTTTATTTTAGAATCGTTATCAGCACAAATAAATCTACCAAATACTAATTTTTTAAGAAAATAAATGGAGTATTTGCATCTTAGAGAAAACCCCTTAATTAAGTATTTAGATTCCTCTCGAGATTATCACATCAGCCGATTGCGTGACTTGATGGAAAAATTCTCGCTTGCCAATCCAGAATCACGGTTTCGATTCCCACATACTCCTTCAGACTTTACCTTTTCTTCTTTTCTTTTCGTTTTATTTCAATTAGATCCCTTAATTTTTTGACTTGTCACTCTCTATAATACAATTCTCCTTTTGCTTTCAATTCTTTTTTTTTTAAATTAAAATAAGAAATGATTAATTTGCTAATTTACGGTATACGGTAGGACTACACTTCGCGCGGCAGCCAATCCCGATATCGAAAAATAGGTATCTTCGGATGATCTTTGTGTGTTTATTAGGAGTACAATAAGGAAAAATATGATAAAATAAATTATGTTATGAACATTCATCTCCTTATGGATATGTGTCAAAAACCTTTTAATCCGATTACAACCACAGTGAGCTTCTGAAGTTGGCCAAATTTGACAAAAACGTCAATGGAACAAATTAGCGATATTTGAGGTTCTGTATAACCTATTTTAGACCATGACAAACGAGGGACTTACATTCCTGCTACACCGGGAAGGACAGGTTAACGGGGCATTGGAACATTTTCCCCTTCTTTTCGAACCCGGAACCTTCAGCACTCTAAGCCCTTCTTTCATTTTCGGAGTTATGACCCTTCTCTCATTTTCGGAGTTATGACCCTTCTTTTATTTTCGGAGTTATGACCCTTATGTTTTTTTCGGAGTTATGACCCTTCGGAAAAATGACCTTCATAATATTTTCGGAACTATGACCCTTCGGAGTAATGACCCTTATGTTTTTTTCGGAGTATTGACCCTTCGGAATAATAACCCTTCGGAATAATGACCCTTGTGCTATTTTCGGAATAATGACCCTTCGGAGTAATGACCCTTCGGAGTAATGATGCGGCACCGTATCCATTGGCTGTACATATTCTATTGTTAGTAATTGCGCGGCGCAACAAAGACAATAAACTTCGTTCTGCTTAGTGATCATATCAGTGGGCTATGTACGGCAGATGATTCCTATGACCTGGCAGCACCAACAATCAACATATTCATACTTGGTGAGCACCAGGTAATTTGAATATCTGCCGTACACAGGCCACTGATATGATCACTAAGCAGAACGAATTTTATTGTTTGTGTTGCGCCGCACAAATACGAACAAAGGAAAACGAGACTAGGGCATACTGCATATGGGTACAGCCAATGATACGAGGCCCGGCAAGCCAGCACGTTAATGCATAGACTAAAAGAAAACTCCCGGTAGGTTTCCACTTAAATTAAAACCTCACTGCACAATTCTATTCGCATTCTGACATTACGTAATTTGCACATTTTACTTTAATAATAAGTCTCATTTAGACATTTGTCAGTATTTGTCACGCCAATGTTGAATGTACAAGTCCGGGGTGCAAGTAGGTACAAACTCTTGCTATGGTGCTTAAACCCGGGTGCATTTAAACTGATATTGGGGGGGGGGGGGATGCACTAATATGACCTATCCCTTTCCCGCTGGTTTTCCAAAAGGCGTATAAACAAGTGTATTTTCAGTCTTATGAAGGACCACAGCAACAAAATGGTTTGTGACAAGAAAACGAAAAGATTTCTAATAATTAGTTCTTAGACCAATTAACAGTGTTGTAACTTGTATACAACATGACATCTTTACATGCATTTATACATTATATTGTACCGTCTATAGAATGTACCCCCGGTATCTGGGATATGCACGATATTTGACAT
The DNA here is from genome assembly GCA_000969725.1 of Ophiothrix spiculata. Taxonomy (NCBI): domain Eukaryota; kingdom Metazoa; phylum Echinodermata; class Ophiuroidea; order Amphilepidida; family Ophiotrichidae; genus Ophiothrix; species Ophiothrix spiculata. Next base: position 10,200 of record JXSR01S000017.1, read on the forward strand.
CAATGAAAAAAAAATGACGGACCTTTCATATTTTCATTAACCATATCAAGACCATAAATATTCCAATTAAGTAAACACTTGAAATGAATGGTCTAGTCACGTTTATATAAAGCTAAACAGGTTCTTACAAAAGAAATGGACCTTGTTGACTCTAGACCAAACTAAATTATTCACAATATTCAAAATAAAATATAGCTTGCAGAAGTGGTGAATAGGCTTATAGTACCAGAATGTTTAGCTCAAACTATCTGAGAGAGATATCTGCTCCAAAAAGGTGAGTTTGTTGTTGAAAGTCAACATTATTATATATAAATCACGGTGTTAATAATGAGTATTTAAGCTTCGGAAATGATCTCAAGATTGGTTTGCAAAAGATGTCATTTTTTTTCAAGAAAATTTGCATAGTACACCACAGACTAAGTAATTTAAAGCAGGCGTTTCTGTATGGACATGATATGACTATTTATGATAATGATAGGATAGGATAGGATAGGATAGGATATGATTGATATGATATTATGATATGATGTGATATGATATGATATGATATGTTTGAAAAAAAAAAACCGTTTCAAATGTTTGCTATACACAGTAAAAAAACAATTACTCATATCGGGGTAAAAAGGGAACTCGCGTCTTCTGTGTAAACTTAACCTCTACTAAAATGGTAAACAATTGCCCTGTTTTTGGTAATAAACTACCATCGGCATGGTAAACCATGGTAAACATGGCAAGCCATGGTAAACTTTTACCACTGCCGATGGTAGTTTATTACCAAAAACAGGGCAATTGTTTACCATTTTAGTAGGCTAGGTTAAGTTTACACAGAAGACGCGAGTTCCCTTTTTACCACGATATGAGTAATTATTTTTTACTGTGTACGTACAGACTTTGAAAATTAGCTATTACGTGAATTTAAAAATGGAAATTACCTAAACTTTTAAGCTAAAAAATAAATAAATACTGGGGATTTATAGTGCGCCATGCCTCCCAGATTTGTTATTCCACTCGGCCTCTGCACACTTTACAGGTGTTCGCTGACCACTGTGGCCCAAGTAAGCTCCATTCCACACCAAGCATCATTTCAGGTTCTGCGACAACCTCTAGGGGCGCTGAACCTTGATCAGCTTAAAAGCCCACATATGCACCATCGCTGCCCGGATCAGTTCCCCGAGTTTCGTACGGGTTTCCACAAGACAATTAGCAGTTAGTTTCTTGTCAAAGGGAATTTCAAGCACACTCAACTTTTGGCACCGGCGGGGTTCGAACTCGGGACCTTCTGCACCACAAGCGAGCGCCTTACCGATTGAGCTAACTTGACTACAAACATGTTAATTGTAGCTCCAAAACCTATTGTTCATGACAAAACATAAATTTAATTAAAAGTTGTTAAAACTATCTGTTTCATGACATTTTGATAAAAGGTACAGTATTTTGCGATCATAATAGTTGCTCGTATCACGATTATCCCTAGATTTTTCTCAAACACCCATAGCCGTACGTCTATCTTCATCGTGAGATCCCAAGGTCTTTGATTTAGCATAGTTTCGCACTCGGATGTAAGTCATTAACTGGTCATATTTTGTTTCACACAAAAACATTGGTAAAACAAAACTATGCAGGAAAGTTGCGGTCAAAATACTGAGGATAGTCAAAATCTATTAAACGACTCTTTATTTTTTGGAACATTTATCGGTCATAAGTATTTTCCTGTATACACTACCTAAAAACTAATCACATAGCATGTATTTGGATTCCTCGTAAAATTTCCCTTTGAAAAATGTGTAACTTTTTCCAACTACGTCGACTCAGTCAAAAGATATGCCGTTTTAAAGTTTTCGAGTGTAAATGCATGTTTTGTAAGTAATGTATAAAGAAAATTACCCACATCTAAACCATTATGAAACAACAAATTAGGATAATAATGTCAAGTATGATACATGATTTAGCATAATTCATATTTCATTGATGTATATTCAAAAAATCATGACCCCAACATTTTTCATTTTTTTACAATACACGTGTTAGTCGCTTCAACCACCAGAACCATCGTGTTTCCTAATTGCTTTTAATTTTTCAGGTATAACTTCATCAAGAAAAATCATGAAAAGTCTATCTTTGGCCTATATTTTTGGCAATATTTCAAAAAGCAAGTCAAAAATAAAAAAAATGGAGAAATGCATTCCTAGACATGTGTTTCTATAGATTCTAAAAAGCATAAGATTAAGAGGTCCAACTTTTATTTTCTCAAAATTTAGTTAGGTTGTTTACTATTATACTGGTCAAAGAGCAAGGGTTTTTGTCCAAAATCATAAATTTTGGTCTAAAACTGACCTAAACATAATCTTCTACATGAAAATCCACATCTAGAAATATATACTTTTATATGGATTTACTTATCGGTTGCTTAGTTATAAAGCATTAAATATTTCAGAAAATGAGGGGTTAACTGTGCCCTTAAGGCAATTTGAATGCCTATTTTTCTGCGCATTTTTAACAATTTTATAATTTTATAGCAATTTGAACTTGAACAGGACTATTTTTTATTGAGTCCAAGGATGTTGCCTCAATGACCCCATTTTGAAATCTACAAACCTGGATGATTCCATTTTTATATAATGTGCACCGAATGACCCCCTATTTATAGTTCGTAAAATGACCTCTACTTTTCATGTACTGGAGTCACAAGTTACTGGTCACAAACATTATTAAAAGGGCCCATGGCCATGGTGGCTAAGGTTTGTCCCCGGGTCCGTAATTACTAATGGCGGCCCTGCTTTTTTTTCATGCTCAAGGTATATGTTTATTAATTAAACAGATTAACGGATTCTACACGATCAGTTGAATATCATATGGGAAAATATTGAAATTATTACACTAAACGGAGATGAACAAATTTCAATTTTGAATAAATGCGCTTCTGACATCTACTACGATATTCTATAATGCCGTGGTATTAAAATTGTATAAGCATCCAGAAAAAAGTGTATATCATAATTTTGCAAAGTATTTTGCAAAGTGAAATTGCTCTAACTGTCATAGGTTTGTTTTTGTTACACCTAGCAGGAAAGTTTCTTGCATGAAACCATTTATTTATTTACGATTTATTTATTTGTACTTTGTCTCTTTTAGTTTATCAACATGTATAATTTATTTCTGCCACGTATTTTTCAAATATCCAGTTATCCACAGTATACGCATTTTTACCTTTGATTTCAAAAGCTTATAATAAATTTTAACTGCCATAAAAATAAATTTATGATCATGATTATAGTTTTGAATGAGCCATTATGGTAAAGTTCGCTAAAATTACACATCCGCTGGTGACTTTGTTTAACGGTGCCTAGCAACAAGCAATTGAAGCCTTCCATTAAGGTCAACACTTCCCTCAAGTAATTTATCGATTTCCCAAGCAGTTAATGTCGATTTATGTTCACAAGTCTATACTAAATAATACTGCCGTTATATTAACAAACATGTCATGTTAGAGGTGGTCTGCAATATATCACGGCTGCCAAAATATTGAATGTAACATGTTCAGATTTGCATATGCTCAATGAAATAAGTCGGAAATAGTATTGCTGTTCTGTAACATCACTGGACTATATATTGGATTAAATTAACAGATTAAAGCAATTTGGAGTTTTAATCATGCTTTAAATGATACTGCAATTGATGAAGTAACGTATGCATTGGAAGATAGCCGATCAGTAGCAGACCTGGAACATTTAGCTAATTAAGTTTTACTTAATTGTTTCTTGATTACATTAAATCAATTGTATCTGACCGTTAAAACTGATAAGAGGTGGCTGTGATCTCAAAAACAAATGGATTAAATACACATTGATTAGAACAGGTAATTTGACATTTATAAAGGTTCCTGTGTACGTATTTAGAATTTGCTTTTGGACATAAAATCTGAACTGTGTTGTCAAAATGGGCGATGTTTCCTACGCCAAAAGATACTCTGATCGACATGACAGAGCTACATCTGCAGGGTACAGATTCCCTGATCTAACAACTACTTCTCGTGCTTCCAGTGCCTATCATAACAACTGTATACCATCGGAGAAGAAGAGAGAAATACATAGTGCTCCACCTGTATCGAAGAGGCACACTGCAGTGGATTATAGGAACTGTGATTCTGTGACTGGTGACAAGATATGGAGAGAGTCTGTTGGAAGAGAACAAAGTGCCATCAAGAAATGGTAGGTATACTAAGAGGTCTCTATTTATATGGTATGAACAAAACTAACATACCAGGTCTAAGAAAAATATCAGGAAAATAAAACATTTTTTAATCTGTAATACAGGGTATCCAAGAAAACACCTTACAATCTTTGAGTGTAATTTTCTTGGGCTTAACGGATAGTCAGAAACTATGTAAAGGTTGTATTTTATAGCCCATGAATAGAACTTTCAGATACCGTTTGTTTCATTTCAATCGGTAGTGTACAACAAAAGTCATGTTTTATCAAATATTTGGGTGGATTTTTGTCTGGTCAAATTTCATGATTATTGTCCATAAAGTAGGGGTGTTTCTGAATGGAATAAAAATGGGTCACCTTGGAAAATTGATCATATCTACCTTATTTTTACATCATATTTGTTCATATTTTCAGCACAGATAAAAGATAGCATGCACATAATAAATAAGTAAACATTGTTACGGTTGAGTGAGCAAATCAATGAAAACACTCATTACAACTTCAGCTTCATTCAAGGGGAACTTACAAAATCGTGAAATTGGACAAGAACATTTTACATTCAAATATTCGACAAAGCATAACTTTTGTTGTGCACTACCGATTGAAATGTTCAATCCATTGACTATAACATGAAACCTTTACATACTTTGTAACTATTCGTTAAACCCACGAAAATTACACTCAAAGATTGTAAGGTTTTTTCTGGGTCACCCTGTACTTGGGACTATAAAAAATAATTATGATCTTTTAATATTTAACCATGCTTTAATTTTGTCATTTATAATTGGATTTTTAAACTTTGGTCTCTGCATGTACATGGACATATTAAAAGCTCTTTTAAGAGAATAGAATACTCAACGGTCATGTCTTCTATTCTCCTCAGCATAATTTTACCTTTCACACAATTTCCCTATTTCATGAAATCTAGTATGAAAGAACATTGAAGAACCTCCGTATTTTGGAAATCGCTCCAAGAGTTAGCAGATAGTCAATATAAATGTGTACACAAAACAATTCTGGTCTAAACAGAAGTTATTATATAGACTTTTAAATATATAGTTGATTGCTTTGTGTATGTACATGTACTCTTGTCATGTAGAGTGTTTACCAAAACATAATATCATACGGAGGTTGTTTCTTACCAAGTCCGATGAAATACAAAATTGCATGGAAAAACCAAACGGGCTAAAATCATGCGTGTTATTACTTTTGTAAATAAATCACGATATTAATGTACATGTAGATCGACCCTTTTTAAATGACACCATTGTATGCTTATCTTCAGAAAAGTGGAAACTGTACACACAAAAAAGACATAGAACCCCGGACATAGAACTAAAATTGTTAATAATTTTGTTCCTTTTTCAGGGAAGAAGGCTGGGGTTTTCTTAAAGAATACGATAAAAAGGTAGGATATAGTTATTGGTTTTGTTTTCAATATTCAAAAATCATACGATGTTTACCTTAAAATTGTATTGAAGTCATCTCCTTAATTGAGATATGACAACGCACAAAAACAGTTCTATATTCTATACAAATATAACATGTACATGTAGTAGCTATTTGGACTAAGTGAGTTTTGGAAAAAAACTCTTCAATTATTTGGGATACTACTTAAATGATTTGGTGATTTATTTCCTAAATATCAAAGGCCTAGTGCCAAAAGTCCGCAAGTTTGCACTTCGACAATCTTGAGAACACAAATACCTCAAGATTTAATGGTAGTTTCAAGATCAATATTTCAATGCAAAATGTATTAAATCTTTCATCTGAAAACTACAATATTCTGCAAAACTCATCACGGGGACACTTACATTTGTAGGGTGGATTCATCCTGTCATACATTCGGTACCGAATGTATACTTGTGACGTCAAAATCATTCGACACCGAATGAAACTGGATGACCATGCCGAATTGAAATGGATTAAATAGCCCGCTTGACAACCATTACAACATTATTCAGCACGTATTGATATAAATATATCTTTCTCCGGTTCATACTTTTTATATTTTGACGTCACAAATATGCATTCGGTACCGAATGTACGACAGTATGAATCAACCTTTAAAGTGTATGTACACAATGACAATGAAAAACTCGTCTAATCCAGTCAGGCAGCAGAGCCTATGCAAATGAGCTTTTAATGCGCAATTTAATTTTCATTTCCCGGGTATATATACCGGGAGAATACCGTACCAGGACAACTCGGTCGCTAGATTTTTTTTTTCTCGATGTGACCTGTCGGATAGTTCGGACTTCGAACCCCCATAATCACAAGGGGGTTAGTGCAAATAGAAAATAAAGATATGGATGAAAATATTTAGAGTTTTTTCAATAAGATAAGCCTATTTTTGACAGTGGAGAATAAACAATTTTCATTTCATTACATTTTTTTTTAAATGTCAATTTTAAGCTTTTAAAACTTGAGGTCAAATCTGGTTACATGTAGCGTGTTTTACAAAATTGTATGTAAAATGCTTTTACAAACTGCAAGATGAGATATCAGACATCATATATATGAAATTTGAAAAATATATCTTGCTTGTAAGACATTTAAAACAGAAAATAAATCGAGGGAAAATTCATTACAACTAAACGTTCGAAAGGGACACGATGTCGGTCATCACATTATACTGATATACATCGCAAACGACAAGTCACACGTTTCGAAGGTCTGGGTCAATTTAGGCAAATATGACGTCATTTACCGCACGTGGAAAGCAGTGACTGGTGACTGGCATCCATTGCACTATTTACATATGTTCGTTTACGGGCAAGGAAATTGTATAGTTTTCATCATGTTTATCTAAATTAATTCCTTTGTAAAAGTAATTTATTGAAGGAAAATCATTCTAATACGATGGGAAAAAAGAAAAGCGCCGATAGGATTCGAACCTGGGACCCAAGATTCAAAAACAGATCGCCTAACCGCTTCGCCACGAAGCGCTGTGTATAATAATCGTTGGTTTCTGACAATATATATCTAACAATATAGGCAAGTGTCGCTTAACCTATCGCTTCCGGGGTTACGTGATGTTTTACGTAGACATTTGATGTCTTATTTGACCTCATGGCGACCTCATGGGACCAAGCGTCATATTTCATTACATGCTCTGTGTTTTACAAAGAATTATCTTAAAATGTTTAGCAATCCTGATAAAGAAATGTTGTCGCTTGCTATTGACCAAATGGCTAAAATATATTAAGTCCAGAACCGCAGATTTTAAGCAAAACGCAAAGACCAAATTTGACCTCACTCAGATAAAATAATCACTGTAGAAATTATATAGATTTTTACATATATTTCTCAAAATTTTAATTATTTTGGATTTCAGGATGTTTTTACAACATTTTTACATCTAAGTACAACATTGTTTTGAATTATGATCTACTTGGCTGAGCCTTTTTAAATTTGTGTCTCAAATCTATGAATATTCATGAGCATAGTCGAAACGACAGTCTGTGCCGATTTTCTATGCATAAAAAAAACAAAAAACAAGCCACTTTTCTCGGACCTTACTTCTGGCTGTCTAATCTGGGTTAAATTGCTAGTGCGATCTTATAAAGGAAGTTATAGGGGGGAACCGGTTTTCTCCGCCATTTTGATTTCATCGCCGTGTAAATCCTATGGGACGGCAGCCAACTTGGATTGTCGCTCATAGAGGGTGAGTTATTGTACCTCCGGCATTTTACGGCTCCGCGTGCAACACTTCGAGAGTCTTCGCAACGGATTAGCGGGAAAATTGGCGTACTTTAATCAGAGCAAGTCGCAATGCACGCTACATGAAACGCAGGCACGGTTTGCGCATGAAACAAAATGCACACGCTGTATGCGTCAGGTGAAGATTTACGCGATCTGCCTGGATATCTGGTAGTCTGAATCCTTCCGACTCCACAACTTATCCACTGCGTTCCTGAACGTGAGAGCAAAAAAGCGCCACGCAGGGACTGGAGGATTCAGTCTAGATATCGGGTCAAATCCCGAATATATCCGGAGGTACAATAACTCTGCTCCATGAGCGACACAAGATGGCGGAGAAAGCCTGTTCCCCCCTAGCCCTATAACTTCCTTGGATCTTATAGAATTAAGTTTTCTCGCCCCTTCTAAATTAATGTTGTGTACAAATGTGTCTTAATATCACTAAGTGTGCCAACAGTTTTGCAGAAGATTATCTTGAGGTATTGTGTTCTCAAGATTGTCGAAGTGCAGATACGGACTTGTGGCACTAGGCCTTCGATATTTATGAAATAAATCACCAACAGTGTTTGCCAAAACTCAGTAAATCCAATTGCTGCAATATTTTACTCAATGATAATAGAATATTATCTGTTAAACTGTTTTGTGCGTTGTCAAAGCTTTTTGTAAATGACCACAAATCCTGCCACAAATAATCATACTGTCAACGTTTTATTACAGCACCTCATTGTACAGACGCAATCATACCTTATGTCGATTTCTTTACATTTCAGGGCAACCTGAAGCTGGAAGAAAAGATACCTGACAACTTGACCAAGTTTTCTGATACAGTACCGAACACATCAAATCAAGTCCTCGGTCATCAACAAAAGAACAATAGAGCAAAGGCTATGGTTGCATTGCAGCATAAACTGAG
>JXSR01S000017.1:25538-43090 GCA_000969725.1 Ophiothrix spiculata
TTTAATTTAGTACGCCATAAGATTTGCAAAATAAACTGGTTTTTCACATATTCAGAGTTTGCCTACATTTGTGTGGTAGTAAAAAATGCATCATTCGATCAAATTTTTACTGATCCATTTCATAGAGCTGCACCTTTAAAAATAAGTCAAACTTTGACCTGAATGACAATGCGCAATACAATTTTGGCGCACTGAAATCTGGCAGTCACAAGCAAATGTTCTCTGTGTAATGACAAATAACATGTTAAGTCATTTTCTGGTAAAATTGGTTCACTTAGGGCTCTTGTCAGAAGAACAAAGTGCTCCTTCCCCTAGGAAACCTGGCTCAGTGAGCGCTCCCAGATATAGACCAAGGAAGGGGAGTACTTGACAACAATAACTCTGTGTGTAACCATGATTAGTTTGATTTTAGAAGTCAATAAAACCTATAGAACCCAATACAATTACCACATTCAGTGAAGCAGTTAAAATCAACAAGGGGTGCTCCCTTTATTAATAGGGTTTTTTTTAATGAGACAGGATTTTTAAGTAGACGGGACAAAAGATTTTTGGAGCAAGGAATCCTCCCTCCTTCCTGCACGATTCCTGGGTGCCTTAACTATGATAAGGGCCCTTAGCATGAATATATGCTGCTTGAATAAACTAGACTAGGAGAGCTGAAGAAGAACTTTTCATTTGATAGAAGCTAATTTGTATTAGGGTGGTGCGTTAAATAGTATCCTAGCATTAAAGTGCCTTGTCGCCCTCTAGCATTTGGCCTATGATTTTTGTATGGTGATTTTCTAAAAGCTGAAGAGTTAAGGTTTCATTTACGACCAAATACGACTAATTCTGAACAGATTTTAGTTATTTTTTGCTGTTCATGTGATTGGTGAAGGTACAAGTACTTCCTGTCTGAAAATTTAAAGGGACAGAATATAACAAACTGATGTAATTTGAGTAAAGATTTTTGGCCTGGTAGCAATCAAGATCTTAACCCCATTGGAAATGTATGGACTATGATGGAGGACAGGTGTACTGCTGGATGTACTTCCCACCTCTGACTACCAATCAAGCCACGTTGGTCAAAAAGATCAACGAAGCTTGGGATAATGTAAACCTCCGAAAACATACAATTCCTCCAAATTTACAGGAAGGCGAGACAGGGTGGAAAAAAGATGCTAGAAAGTTATCAAAAACCAGGGAGGTGCCATTTCCTAAACAGATGTATAAAATTGAAGTACATAGACATTTTAAAATTGAATTAAATTAAATTTGGAAGGTTTCCAATGGTGTGCAGGGTTTGTTTACACACAAGTTATATTGCTAGGGTACTATTTAACGCACCACCCTATATATACTGCATTAATAAATTTAACAGAAGTGATTCAGTGGGATTTATAATAGCTATAACCATATTGAGGAAAGCCCTATATAGTACTTTCGAATAACTATTTAGCGCTATTGTGTACTTTTGAAAGTACTATTTCTGTCTTGCATCATTTACCTTACATGCAAAGAAACTTTCACATACAAAATTATGAGCAAATCAAACTTACACACAGAGAGCTATTACGCACATTAACCACTCGCACATTCATTGTAAGGTTGTAAGCATTGTGTGAGTGATAACTAAATTATGTTTTTGGTCATGTAAAAATGATCCAAAATCTGAAATGTATTAATGCGGTATATAAAACAAAATATATACCTACTTTTTCATATCTCTGAATTAAAACTATGGTCCTTAAGTGACTGAAATTTTGCTATTTTACTTTGGGGCTGTGCCCCCTAAGTAAAATAGTAATTTTAGTCATTTTAGTCCACAGTATTACCCAGATATCTTGAAATCAGTATAGAAGTATAGCTGTGCCCCCTTAGTAAAATAGTAATTTCACTCATTTAAGGTCCATAGTATTAACCAGAGATCTTGAAATCAGTATATAAGTAGACTACTAGCCATAAAGATCACAAAATGTACAGGATAGTACTTAAAGATTCTTTTCTCTTCATTGATCTGATTTCATGTTCAGTAAAACGTTTAATAGATTCTTCATCTATGGAATGTCTGCTCTTTTATTTTCTGGAATCACAAACAAGGCAAACCTACCAATTATGCACCATGAGTTTTTGTACTGCTAGAAGGGCTTCATATCTCACATTGGGATCATCATGGGTCATGTATTGCATAACTAGTTGTTTACCTCCGAGTTGTTCAATAATACTGCAACAGGAAAAACATAAACAAAAATATTTTATATCATATCAAACAAAATTACAAATTACAAAACATTGTAATTATCAGCAATCAAAGCACATTGAATAATAAAATTCTTTGAATAAGACCTGAGAATGATACAGAAAGTTGTGAAATTTTATTGTGTCAATTCAGTACAGGTCTGCATCTACAGTTATGCATTTTTTACTTAGAGCTAGGTAGGAGCACCTGTCATGCAAACTGGAAAGCAACACGCAGAGTGCATTGTGAATTTTCAGTCCACTTCCTGTACTATTTTATATTCTTGCATTCTGATTGGCTACATAACACGCAGAGTGTATGAATTAAGATTAATAGTTTTAAGAACTAACCGATTGACAGATAACTAGTGGTCAAGGCCAAGGGTTTAGCCAGGATTTGAAAGTAGGGCGTCCAAATTTTCCAAGGCCGGGCGAACAGGCCAACTTCAATCAAGACGTTGTGACGTCAGCATGATTAATGTTCATACTTGACAAAGAAGACGATGATTAAGTTATACCAACATTGTGACCTTCCGGCAAACGAACGAAGACACAACGCGGTATAAAGCCCATTTTGAAGTCCACAAATTGATCAGATTTTGTGATGATGATTATTGAAGATAAATTCTAACATTCAACATTGAATTTCATATGGTAAAACGCATTTTGGGACGCCTAATTGGATGGCCTTTGCATTTTACAGGGCGTCCATTTCGTGATCAGCCGTCCAAATGACGGCTGGACGGCTCTCTGGCTAAACCCTTGGTCAAGGCCACTTGGTAATCAATGTCATTTCAGTCTTATTTTTATGAGTGTCTTGACTGCTTGGATTTTCCCATAAGGCTATGGCAAGATTGTGCCGAAGCCATGATGAATTACAAAGATTGGGAGGCAGAGTGCACCATAAATCACCTGCATTGTTATACTTACTTCTTTCCCCTAGGATAATGCCTGACATATTCTCCAATATCATGAGCACTAACACAAAGTACTAAAGGGTCTCTTGAAGTTTCAAGGAGCTTGGTCAAAATTCTGCAACAAGAAAAGTGAGCAATTCGAAATCAAAATGCATGCGTAACAAATGAATGATTCTATATTCTGAAAGTTAATGAAAATGTGTTGCTATTACTGGACAATTATTGCCATAACAATGCTTCAAAACTCTGGCTTCATTAATACACTCCCGACACAAAGTATTTCTGCAGCTAAAAAATGTGCAAAAATTAATGATCTAAAATTATCAGAACTTAAACGCTTGCATAGGTGAATCATCTATTTAATATGAATAAATCCATGTTATTTTCTGATATTTGATCTTCAATTACCATACAAATGGCTGATTGCATGGACCATATATATACAAATACAGTTTAAACAAGTACAAATCTCATAAATATGTACCTTATCAATCATTCATTAGCTTATTATCACCCTGTAATAGGGAGCTTGTGTGGTCTAGTGGAACAGAGCAGGACTCCGAATCAGTAGGTCACGAGTTCCAGCCCCGCTACGGCCAACTGCAGTTATGTCCTTGGGCAATACATGTAATCATAATTGCTTTGTCGACCCAAGCGTTATCATGGGTAGTTACTAGGTCTAGGAATATACTCAATAGGAGCCGTGATTGTAAGGCAGCCGCATTTGATGGCTACATTCTACTGGTAACGGAATAAATGTAACACGCTTTGATCAATTATGGAAAAGCGCTATATAAGCACAGACATATATTTTATTTTTTTAACCATATAGAATATTTTCAGCAAGAAGTTTTCAAACATATGCGCAGGATTGTAGGCCTATTTAAAACTCTATTTACATGTTCAGAAAAAAGAAGTAATGCGCATTACCCACCATACTTTCATATGCATTGAATGTATATAATTCATGAAAACCATTTCCGATTTTAAAAGTCCATGCTTTATTCTGTTAAAATAAAAATATACCGATTATCAAAGTTGGTATTTCCGTTTGGTTTTCGAGTTACACTGAGACAGAATCAAAAGATACAGAATCTGTCAAACACTGATGAAGTCGGATAAACGACTTTTGAGATATGTGCGGAAATACTTTGTGCCAGCAGTGTATATTAAACATTTTTCAATACTTGTGAAAGCTTCATTAATATTCATGCATGGATTCAAAAACTACAGTTGTTGTGCTTAGTGACTATTTTGTATAGAAGTTTATAAGTAAAAATATAAGTTCTGAATTTTACAACCCGTTGGGCCTGAAAGTATACACTAAAGGGAGCTATGGTGAGTACGGTAGAGATAACTTACTTGAGTAATTCATAGTTCTTCTCATTGAGTCTCATACAATTTTCTCTCCAGAATTTCTCACTTTTATGCACAGGGCTCCATTCAAGACGACCAGATTTCACCTCAGAAGAATACTCATCAAAGGAACTGTAAATTAAGAATGATACAAATAAAAGAAAACATTTGATGAAAATATCACTACGAACAACTAATTATACATTTCTTTCAGTCTAATGCTGATTTTATTTATAAAGTATTATTTCTTGTCTGAATGACATTATGTGTGATGTATGTAGCGCATCAAAAAAAGAGGCCTGGATGTTGTGGAAATGTGCTTTTCAATATATATAAGTAAGTAAGTAAGTATTTACATTAATTTGTAATATGGATAAATCAAAAGTATACATACCTTAAATCCTGCATACTGTCTACTAGTTTCTCATTCAGGTACTCAATATCTTGCACGATATCTTCATCTTCAATCTTCTGTCCTTCCAAGACTTCTAGCTGCTTCATTACTTTGCATTGGATCATAGCTAGGGCATTCTCTTGAATAACTTCTCTTTCTGTGGGCTTCTCTATCAAATTCTGATAAAACAAATAAGGAAGACTCGTTTCCTTATAATAATACAATCATACTTTGGGGCCCCTTCAAAACTCAACTGGTGGCTGACCGCTCAGAACCGGCAGTTATGGCCAGTTGCCTTTGTTCACAACAATAGCAACCGGCCAAAACCATTCTAGGTGGTCAACTGCTTGTTGAGTTCGAAGTGCTCCCTTTACTGGTTTACAAAGTCTATAAGTTTTCCAAAATAATATTTGCTCCAAATCCCACTTGGTCTACTAATGTAACATATGTGCTTAATACTATAAACAAATTGGCACTTCATTAAGTGGCGATCAGACAAAATAGAATTAGAAGAAATAGCAGTTGCACATGGTGAAATTACGAAAAAAATCAATTAATAAAATAAGTGAAAATGTAGACAGCAAGTTAAAGTATTTTGATTTAATCAAATTAAACAAGTTAGCTTCATGCAATATTGACATGCGTGCTCTTACCCTGAATACAGCTAAAATAATACGTGTGACTTTCTCCTTGACAGACTCACTCAAAATATCTGCCATAACTGGAATGATGTTATACCTGAAAATTTCACACAAAAACACATTAATATATAAATATGTTGTGGTATAAAAATGAGTTCTCTTCTTTGTTAAAGAACAATCATGTCAAAAATTCAATATCAAAAACTATGTTTCTCCAAGGGTTTTAGCACTGGTCCTAAGGAACCATGTTCAAAAGTTCACCAAGCACAAGCACCCAATGAGTGACTTGACACTCATATTTATCCCAAAAAGCAAGTCACCCATGGCTTTATACAAAAATCTATAGCTATTTCTACTTTATGGGGCATGTGAACATTACGTTGAGTTCAATTCATATAATTTTAGTGCTCGTCCCAAGGTTTGTGTGTTATGCAGGCAACATGTAACCCACTGCAAATGATGATCTAACTTTTGTGAATTGGTAAATTGACAATTGTCCATTACTATTGCAACATCAATCATACTATAATTGTGACCCATCATATCGATAGGTACCTTAAGCAGAGATGTAACGTATGAACAATCAAATTTCCTGAAATGCATAAAAATGCCATTCAAACATAGCAGTTTCCTATTCTTTTGTACTTGGTTTGATTTCCTGAAAATACAAATATTTTGAGTAAATTTCCTGAATTCAGGAAATTTCCTGAAAAGTTACATCTCTGCTTAAGGGTTCCAAAATTAAAATTAAATTTTTGGTCTCATCTGAAAGATTATATTTTTATGCTTTAAAATGACACCTTTCTTTTGGTTATTGGATGTTCTATTGCAAAGTTACATCCATATTAGTTAAAGGCATCGGACTGATTCAGAAAACTATAGTTCTGAGAAAATTGAGTTTAAAGTTTCTGCACTGGTAAAACTTGAATGGAGAAAGGATTTTTTATCTCTGTTTTTAAAACATTTGTCTTATGTTTTGGATGTTGGAACCTGGTTAATATGATAGAATACACTTCAAAGATAACGTTTCTGATGAAATTAGAAATTCGACCTTGGACATGATTTTTGACTATGCTCAGCTTCATTGGCCCGTATCATGTAATTTACTATGCCGACCTTAAGGTACCTTTCGATATGATGGGTCACCAATGTGATTATATTTTATAAAACTGCTATACTTTTCACTAAGGTCAACACTTTTTAATTTTTAAATTGATTCCAATCTAACAGAATTTTGAAAACAAGAAAAACAAAATTCCTGGAAAAGTTGAAAAAACTCCTGACTGATGACCTATTGAAACTCATCTATTGACAACCTAACACTCTCTTTTTCTTCTTTTTTTTCCTTCTTAATTTGGTGATTGAGATAAGTGCATGAATTTAATGTAAATACTCAACTTACTTGTTGATTTGAGCACATAATCTTGGGTTGAAAGACAGCATCCACACACTAAAGATCAGCTGATACTGAATCTGAAATCCCACTTTACCTGATAGTACAGACAAAATCCTAGAGAAAAAAGATTCAGATTCAGATTAATTTATTTCAACATCATGAATAGATAACAAAAACATAAGTTAAACACAATGATATTGGGGACATAATGGAAGGCTCCTTCAAGGCTCCTGAAGTGATTATGCCCTCATTGTACATCATGTGATTAGGCACTTATACCAGTTCGGCGGAACTCACAATTCGGATACGTATCCGAATTTGGATACTCCGTATCAAAATTCTGATACCCGTATCCGAATTTGGATTAAAAACAGCTGAAACATGATATCAGCTGAAATTAATATTCAGCTTCGCTGCACACCATACCGGTATGTATCAAAAGTCAATAACATTTTCATCATTTGTCATCTAAATTCTAAGAAAGTTTTGGCCAAATTATTTTGCCTTCTGTGATAAGGAGCTATCAGGACATGTTTCGAAGCTGTCCCTTTGGAATTGCACAGATGGAAATGACATTTCCACAGATACATTTACCATAAATGCAAGAAAGATGTTCTACATGTACTTGCCAGCTTGTGCTATCGATTTGTTTCCTGCGCCACGACAGGCGTATCAGAATTCGGATAACTATTTTACTGCAATTTACTTTTTCTTAGGAAGTGATTGATTATGGCCATTCTGAGGATAAAAGTTACAAGTTAAACCAAGTCTACTCTTTGGAAAAAATATGAGCATTATTCAATTAATTTTTGATATATTTTTCCCTCTCAAAAGACATTCCAGAAATGACCTTTACACAAGGATATATAATTTGCTTACCAAAAGAAACAAAGAATGTTTAGAAGAAACAGAAGCTTAAATTTTTATTTATCAAGATCAAGAACACAAAAACGTCCACATTAATATTTTGCAATTACCAATTAGCTGCTCAATATAGAGTAACTTAATACTCCAACAAAGTGCAAATTAATGAAGGATTATTAAAATGTGCTAATCAAAAAAGAATTATAAACTCTTTTCACCTGTACCTAGAATCTAACAAAATGTTGACTTAGGCTTGGAGTCCATGCAAAGACTTTTGCTCAGTCGAGTAAAATTCGCTCTTGATATTTGCTCTTACTTATTTGCTAAACGGAGAGTGAATGTCGCTCTCATTGCGTGAATATCGTTTCAATCATTGGAAGTGAATGTCACTTGCTCATCTTGTAGTGCCAGGAGTATTAAATAAACAAACCCAAGAATATTTGATATCTTCGCTCCAAAGCAATCTGAAGTGTAGCAAATGTTGTGAAATTTGTTAAGCGAATGTCGCTTCCCGTAGGAGCAAAGTTTTCTTTGTAGGGTGAGAGAATCTCACTCGGGCGAATGAATGTCTTTGGACGCCCAAATCACTGAAACACTTGAAGCAAGATCATTTCTTGTTTTTACACACAGAATATACACCTACACACAGGCACTGACTGTGAAAACTCCACAACCAGATCACTTATTTTTTAACTATTCCCATATAGACTCCATACTTACGTGCTCATGCCTTCATTTTCCATGAATGCAACCCTATACTCATTGAGTCGAAGCATCTGTTGTAAACTCTCTGCTACTGTCTGTACGTACTGGTTAGCTGGTGCTGTTAGCTGTTGCTTTAACCAAGTGAAGTAGAACTTCAAGTCTGCTGCTCCCATGCGCTCCTTGCTGTAGCACGCCAACTTGGCAATGATACGGCTAGCCTGGATATAAAGGTATTAACATTTATTCAACAACTCACTGTATCTCCTTATACAGGAGCGTACCGTTGTTGATTCGTGATGAATCCACAGTTGATATTCAAATAAGCGTGTCACGCACGGCACAGCGTACACGGAGGTGCGTTTACGCAACGCACATAAATCGGCGCACTGTTCAACATGCGTCGGGAACTTGAGTATGTGCAAGGACTGGTTGCTTGGGAACAGTTGAAAACAAGTAACAATCATTTAAAAACTAGCAGTTTGTTTCAGATTCTTCAACACGTTCAAAGTATTTTTATTGAAATGAGTATGAGTATCTGTTAAATTGAAAACATGAGTATCTGTTAAATTGAAAACATTTAGAATTTAATTATACATTTTCAGGAAGATTTTCGTTGTTGAAAGGTATTCAAACATGCTACTCTGCATCCGATGCGTCAGCGTATTTTTATCACCCTCGGGTGGCTAAAGCTACCCTCGCACGATAAAAAATACGCAGACGCATGGATGCATCGTTGTTGATTAGCGATGAACAACTCTGTAGCATGTTTGAATACCTAATCTATTAACACAAATCCCAATAAAATACCCAAACATGAGTGACTGAATCTATATATTGCTTAAGGAGGGGTACAAGATCTCAACTCAACATTTTTGACAATTAATTATTTTGCACTTCCTCAAATCTCTACCAAGGCATGTCGCATATGTAGGGTATGACCTCTAGTTTGCAAAATCATGTTTTTTCTTACTCTGGTTGCTTTGATAACCCAATAAAGTCTCTGACTGGAGCAAAATAAGTGTAACCCCAAAATTATATGCCGCATGGTAACCATTATTTGGGTATGGGTAGTATTGGGTACACAAATCTTTGAATTCAACTTTTTTGTACAGTCGTTATGTCAATTGGTAGCTAATTTTGGCTTGCTTAAAGTGTTGTCAATACTCACCAAATTTAAACTTAATGTATTAAAATTACTAACTACACTATCCAAATATAGCAAAAGCTTGTAGAGTAATAAAGAAAACCAGCAAAAACAGATACCTGATTGATGGTGAACTTGTCCTGTCTGTTCAGCATATTCAAGAATGGTGTCCATGGCGACGTCTTGGTCTTCTTAGCATGTTCAACGAAAATCACAACACGCTCTGGATTTTCCTAGAAGCAATTAAAAGATTTTCTTGGTTAATCTGTTAAAGCCGATGGATTATCACCAAAAGAAAACTTAACCGGAATGGAGACCAATAAACATATGTAATGTAGCTTTACAGCCTCAAATGCTAGAATGACTCTTCACATTATATTATAAAAGATCTTGAAATTTCATATGCCACAAAATCTATATAGAACTTTCTGTCTGTTTGTCTATTGTCTTAAAGTAACAAGACTTAGTGTAGAGAGAGATTTAGATCAAATGGAATAAAATAAAGCCAAACCAATAATGTCATTTTTCTTTCTAATTATACGTAAAGCTTAAAATGTGAATGGTTGTAAATCTTAAAATAGAGAGTAGACACACATGGACCATTTTTTGAACTTGGTTGAAAAAGTACTTTACAGTGTTTAAAATGTTCCAAATAACTTACCAAATCTTTACAAAGTTCTGCAAAATTCATAGGAAATGGTTTAATTGTAAGGGGATTGATCGCCTTAAGATTGATCCTAGGTGGGACAAACTCAGCATATTTTGATGACATGGTTGCAAACTTAACTATCCCGTTTACAACAGATAAATGTGTGTAGGTCTTTAACCTTGGGTTTATCTTTAGGATAGGATGTACTCAGAACTGAACAATTTTCAGAATGACAGGAAGTGTGTCTGTACTTTTTTTTCATTTTGAACTTAATTTTCATTGTGCATTAATTTTTAATAATTTTCTGTTGAAACAAAGGTCTCCTGTCAGATGCACCTACTGAATTTGACGTTGTGACTGGCATGAAACTCAACTTGGATGTGTTTTCAGTACTCTCAAATGTCTTTTTATTCATTATTTTTTAATTTTTTTGCCAGATATAGAGACAAGGGATTTTTGTTTGCTTGAAAGATTTTAGTTATAAATACATAATTTTTAAAAAGAGTTAATTGAACAAATGGAAATCATGCTGATTCAACTCAATTATAGTCAACTTATGTTTCATGCTAGGCACCAGCAGTCATAATTTACTAACAAGAGATCGGTTTTCTATTCTGTGACATGAATATATTTAAAACAAAGTATACTCAACTTCCTGCTTAGATTGGGCAGGTTTTTAGTTACTCCTGCTTTAAATCCAAATAAAGTGGTATGCAAAAACAATAATTCTTGGTTTAAAGAAAGGTCATGGACTGTGACGAATATCGTGTA
Organism: Ophiothrix spiculata; assembly: GCA_000969725.1. NCBI lineage: Eukaryota > Metazoa > Echinodermata > Ophiuroidea > Amphilepidida > Ophiotrichidae > Ophiothrix > Ophiothrix spiculata. The sequence continues at coordinate 36,593 of JXSR01S000017.1, forward strand.
ACCTTGTTTGACATCCAATTACCATTATTTGAGTGATACCTATTATATTCTTTAATGTATGCTTGAGGGAAAAGTGGCAAGTAAGTCCTGTCTTTAGGTCAGTATTAATCTGAATTCACTTTCTTGTTTGGATATGTCTTAATATCATTTGAAGAAGACATACCTTGAATATACCATACCCGACAGGAATTTCTTTTACAATATGTTTCATCTGCAAACGCCTTGGCACATGTACATGTTAAGTCAAGAGTCTGAATCAACTGGTCGCTTCTTCAGAAAACCTACCATAAGCATATCATCAATGGAGGTCAAGATACACCTGTCAGTCATTTCTTTGGCGATATGCCCCATCAGCCTGATACAAGTCTTGGCCCTGGTTTGACCTAGAGTATGAATCAACTTGTCTCTTCTTCATGCAGAAAACCTACCGTACCTTAAGCATGTCATCAAGGGTAGTCAGGATTTACCAAACAGTTATTTCTTTGGCAATATGGCCAATAAGCCTAATAAACGTCTTGGCACAGGTTGGGCATAGAGTCTGAATCAACTGGTGACTCTCTTCATAAGAAAACCTACCGTACCTTAAGCATGTCATCAAGGGTAGTCAGGATTTACCCAACAGTTATTTCTTTGGCAATATGGCCAATAAACCTAATAAATGTCTTGGCGCAGGTTGGGCCTAGAGTCTGAATCGCAGTCCCCACTTAAGAACACTTACCTTAAGCATGTCATCAATGGTAGTTAAGATATACCTAACAGTCATTTCTTTGGCAATACGTCCCATCAACCTGATGAATGTCTTGGCACATGTTGGGCCTAGAGTCTGAATCAACTGATCTCTTCTCTCTGTCTGGGCATTATCATAGTCACGGATGAAGATGAAATCCTCCTGCGATATCATCTGGCCTCTGTGGGCAGAAAGGAAGAATACATTGAATACTAATACTGTACCAATTGGTTGACATCGAAGATTTACAGGGGAGATACCAGACTCACCGCCATTTTTATTCCAACGTGGAGATAAAATTGGGGGTATTTGATAGCATGTCATAATGCACAAAAATTGAAAGCACGCGTGTTAGTTGGCTTATCATTTCGCGTGAAATATTATCTGCGCAGTTTGTCTCCACACGCAACAGAATCTCGGTACTCTGAGTTGATTTTGGCAGGAAATGAATGGACCCGAATACCTCCAATTTGAGCTCGATGGCTGACAACGCCATTACATACAACACACTCTTGAGGTTCAACATTTTATCATGCTGCTTACAAATGTCACTCCCTACAAGTTATCTTCTGGTAATTCAGAAAATGCCTTTTAGTACTTTTGTACAGTTTGCCATGTATGCATGACCATACTGTGATTTGATGTCTTGCTCAAGTTCATACCATTTGATATAACATGTAACTTAAAAAAATGAGTAGATGAGAGTCTTCATATGTTTGTTCATGTTATCTTTAAACTTACACAATTCTCCGCATCGGCATCCATGTCTATGTGACTTCGCTGTATTGTGAACATAGCTGTGTGTCTATCAAACTTATGCTCTTAACCCTCATCTATCCAGGCTATTTTTGTAACACGTCTACCCAACATTTTTGGAACGGAACCATCTATGAACTTGGTTTTGCTATCCATAGGTCTATAGGTACGATCCTCCCCTATTCAATGATATCAAGATCACAAAAATTGGCTGAGGCGTTACGTAATTATGACGCCATAAAGCTTGTCCAGATTGGAAAATCAGGATGGCAAAAATGGCCACCAAATCATAATTTTGCTATCTTTTTTATATAAGTTCTAAATAACAGATTTTCATCAGGTTTTTGCTAATAACAGAAGGAAAATGATAATTCTAACATGCCCTACAAGTTTCAGCTATCTAAACATTTTTTGAAGCGGCAGCCAAAAAGCATGCGCGTGAGGACGAGAAACTATTATTTTTTTTACTCGGTGATCTTTATTGCCATCAATATTTCCTTTAAATGAGCTTGGTCCAATTTTTAAAAACTTGCTTATTCATGTCATATGAAAGAAAATCGCTTAAGAGATCTAAGTTTCAAATTTCAGCTCTAATCAGTCAAACCGTTCTGATTTTATGAGCAATTTTGTATTTCAGTGTATTTGTGTTTTTCTTTAATAGAGCTTGCGTGGCTTAAATTATTGGGGGACAAAACTAGCAACATTAAATACTATAATTGGCACAGAAATTAATTTTTACTTGCCTCGAAAATATAAGTGTCATTTTATATTCTATTTTGCACATTAGCTCAATTTAGAGTGAAAAAAGTCAAAACAAAAGAGTAAGTTTTAATTGAAAATTTATATCACCAAATTGGGATCCAAATCCCAGTACAAATACAATGTTGCCACCAGAGGGTACATTTTTTCTGTCATTTCAAAGTTGAACAACACATTTTTGCTGTAACTTTTTTAGTTTTGAACGTTATGGTTGACCCCTCATTTTAAAGTAAATTTGATAATCTTGGCCTTACATAATAGCTCATTAGAAGCTTGTATATGTGATGGCTCACCCCGAAAGGGGGACTTTGAAGATGATATCAATTTTGATTTTATCAATTCATCTGTTACAGCATTTTCTAAGCTTTAAAATGACACCTTACTTACGTTGAAATTGATCAAGGTGATAATATTTTACAACAGAAAATTCGCTTAAAATTCTTATTATTTTATTTGTTTTTTGCTGCCTACTTTCAATAGTTTCTCGAAAAGTGTTTTGTCACAAAGTCACCCTTTTCGGGGTGAGTCATCACATATGTGGAATTTGTATAGCTCCCTACCACACAATCAACGGAACAAGACATACGCAACTAACACCCTGCGGGGCAAGTTTATTCTCACCCCGACCCCGTTGTTCCCCGACAATTTATTTCCCGACCCGTCCGAAGGGATCTTTTCTAGACCGGACCAACTCGGACCGGTCGTTTTCCATAATTTCCCGGTCAAGATGGGTATCTTTCCCAGAGTCTCGATCGATTATAGTGGTGTCTAATAAGTATTGGGATTTAAGCTATAAACAATTACGAAAAAATAATTAACAAATAACTCATTGAATCTCTTAATGTTGTCATGTAGTAAACAAAACAAACACTGAAGCTTTAATGCATATATACATTAATATTTGAATACTTTTTTCGTGAAAAAGTTCATGTATGACTTCAAATGATCCGTTTTTTTCCCTTACCAATCACAGCTCATGCTTTACCTGAGATTTATGTGATAGATTATCAAAGTAAAATCTCGGTGACGTCAAAAGTTTAAATGTACCTTATATTTGGTAAATGTTTTAAAACCCCTTAAAATCGAGCACCGTATAGTGCTAACCCTCACTTTTCAAGTGACTGATGGCTTGTTTTATTGAAATCACTTGGATTTCAATTTTGGTCAAAATATATTCATTCACCCATGTACTTCATCATAAGGCCTAAAAAAAAAAATTTGTTTGCCCTCCACGACCGACCCCAAAAATGCCAAAAATTTGGATCGGGTATTTTAGTGTTTTTTTCTCTTTCAAACAAGTATGAAAACTCAATATTTTCAATGGAAAACGTAAAATTTAACAGTAGCCTATAAAGTCACAATTTAGTAGTATAAAATGCATACAAATTTCCTCTAAATAATGACAATCTTCGATTAAAGCAATACTATAAAGTGTTATAAACGAGGCGCCCCCTATATGCTGCTTTAGTGATGCTAATTTGTGTTATATTTGATTGGAACTGTTTCTAATATTAAAATCAAAATCAGAAGTTGTACACTTTCAGTTTACATTTTTTCTCATACCAGTACCACACACTTTGAATGTGATGCTGAAGTATAAAATGCAGCTCAGTAAATTACATTATTTTGTTTTTTTAGGTTTATTCTGAATGTTTGTCAATGTTATTCTGAATGTTTGACATTATTCTGAATGTTTTGTTTTTAATACATTTATACATGGATGGAATTGATATAGGCCTATATACTGAAGTAATATTATTTCTGTGGTCAATGCTATATGATTTTAGCATATGAGATTACCCGTGTTGCTATCGAACAACTGTCAAATTGTAATGGCTGCCGTGGTCCTCTATTTGTAGGTTATATAACTAGTGTTGTTTCAAATAATTCTCGGAGACGAAAATTTAGAGCCTTGCTAGAGTATTTCATATAGGCCTATGATCACGTTGAGGGCGCTGTAACATTTTGAAAAACTGTGCCAGCACAGTTTCTAAGCTGTAACTTCCATTCTGTTCAGGATCAATGGATATAAAAAAATATGCATTTTCTTTGAAACAATACCTTTCAAATGATACCAAATACATGCATGCTAATAAAGGCGCATTTTGATTAGGAGCCCCGCCAGATTTGAAAATGGGTCAAATCATGGAAAACTGTGTTGAAATTTCCCATCTAGGATCCCAATTTTTGGCATTATTTGGTTGAATTTCGATGTATGAAGTGGTTGACCCCTCATTTTCAAGGTAATTTTAATACCTTTCAAGACAAATTAAAATTTCACAAAACAAATATTATTATGTTAAAATTTTTGTGAATGTCCCTAGCCTAGCCTTGCGTAACACAACTGCGTGTGCATTTTACGCGAGTACATAACGCTTTTCAGGCATGGGCGATGTCGCGGTAGTGTGTATTACTGATTGGAAACGGTGTTGCGTACTTGCGGTGTCGCGTTCTTGTCTCAACTTGTGGATACGCAGTGGCTGAGTTCAGAATTTCAGTCACGTTTTGAAGGTTTTCAAGTAGTAAATGTACTTTGAAGACTTTGAAAATTTACTTCTTTTTAAAGATTTATTGCTATACTTGGATACAATTACGGGGGATAATTGACTTGTCACAGCAGCTGAATTTCGCTCCAAATTGATAATGACGTCATTCACCTCTTCAAAATATCTTCGGCGAGTGTCGGCAAAGTCCGTCACATCGAAGTTGACCTAAGTGTAATTAGTGAATGAATTCAAATATTTCGCCCTTCCGATGATTACCGGAACATATTATGGGATATCAAAGATGATACGTCACATATCACACATGCGCACTTTCGGAAATTAAAAAGAGTCTATCGTCACCTAATAAGCATTGCATTGCACTTGCTCTTTTTACGCCGGTTGACCATGCCGTTAACGTAAGTTAGAGGCCACAAACTTAGGCTATATGGAAACAAAGATGGCGTCATATACAGATTTTTTCGTGAGGTATTTCAACAACTTTGGTCTATGATTTACAAGTTTTCTTAGCGGATTTTGCAATCATTTGGGGATATTTAATTGCATTATTTTTTGTACTATATTCTAAAAATTTTCGCACAAATATGAATTTACAATATCTTTAAAAAAAATATGACCTTGATCCGTCAGTACGGTGGTGTTGCAGTCGTCATGCCCACATGCACATACAGTATATGGCCCTAGGCTATTATGCCTTTATGGGCTCAAAAAGTCGCGTCAAAATTTACTAACTTATCTCCGCAACCGAAAACCAGACAAAGTTGATTTATGGCTTACTAGTTTTCTTTCAGTTCGCTCTTTAAAATAGCATTAATTTAATGACAATCCAAATAAAACATATTTTTTTGTTTACTAAACTATCGTTAGCATAATGATATACAGTTGTCCAAGCCCAAAAAATGGCCCCAAGGACCAAATTCGACAGGTCTGCAGGTTGCGATACTTACTGTACGTAAGACTGCCAATTGACGCGATGATTCCGTACTTCGGTTGCTTCTTTTTCGAACAAATTAAGCGGTGGTGGGTCTGCAGCAGTTCCTGATTGAAGGGGTGCTCCTTCATCTTGATCATCTTGAAGCTTTTCGTACAGTGAAGTCATTTTGAGAAGTTGATTTTCCGACTTTTTCTCTGATTGATTAGACCACTATCTTATTTGCATCCGTTTGGCGTATTGGTGATTCAAAAGAAAAATAATCGTTTATTTTCTGTTATTAATTGCTAATTAGGTTGTAATTTGCTATGATTATAAGTATCTTTATTTCTGATATCAAATTGATTGTAGATAGGATATTTCTTATTATCAAATTTTACAAGTACTACAACGAATACAACAAAGAAACCACACATTTCTTCGTCATGTGATTGCAGGCGCACATCATTAAAATGTTACAAAAGATAAGATACACGGAGGTACACACAGGTGGCAAAGAGTCTTTGGGTATTTCCCCGGGGGTTGGGGTGTACTCACATATGGAAGTGACGTACGAGTGCCACCAAGCCCCTTGGAGGCTCTTGGAAGTAGGGGTCTTTCGGTGACAATATGGGTCAAATGCAAAAATGGGGTGGGGGTGAACTTGGAGAAACATTGGTCAATTTTCAGAGTTTTTCTGATCCGGCGTTTTTTAAACAGACCGAATAGCCTATTAGACTCACCAGTTATACACTGTATGCAGCACCCCATGAAGGAGCATTCGCACAGGGGACCCACGGCTTTACGTGACTGTCCGACCACGGAGCAAGTAGAGTAAAGTT
>JXSR01S000017.1:45575-58387 GCA_000969725.1 Ophiothrix spiculata
CACGCAAAAATTTAGACCCTATCAAAATGACCTTATCACAAAATTTTGCCCGCCTCGCGCGAATTTGTAGAGATTAAGTCAATTTTCAATAAAAAATTGTCATTTTTGCGTAAATTTCCAGATTTTGTAACAATTTGTAGCTAAAATTATTCGACTTGACAGATTTTTTTGCGCGCGCTATGCGCGCATTACAAAATTTCATAATATAATGATATTCCTCCGACCATTTTTGTTAAAAAAGTTTTGATAACAAACAAATTAGCCGTCCCCACCTAAAATGTTAACTTTCCGCCACCACTGTCTTCCACTAAACGTCCCCATTTTGATCTGCTGCATGCAATTGCATCATTTTCATCTTTGACTTACTCCAACTGAACTAAGGCAAATGCAAATATATACCAAATTATGTGCACAAAGGATGTACTAAATGGTCTAAAATTAATTTCTTCCCATCTGTAGAAGGTGCATCAAATCTGTTGAAAGCAAGGAATTAAAAAGGGAAATCGGTGCTTGCAGCAATTTTGACTGCGATGTGAAAAAGGGTATATTTTGGCTTCAGAAACAATCACGGCCTGTGCTCTTTTTAGCGTCTAATTTTTTAATTACATTAATTATATCATCTTCTGTAATTATTCTAAAATACATGCTGTTTTGAATAGGATTACTTAAATAAGTTGAAAAGTGAACTTTAGTGTCAGGTATTTTTGAAACTTGATTTGGCCCTATGTTAATGAAAATATCATTAAAGTGATTAGGAATTTGTTCAGGGTTATTGATTATTTTTTCATTTTAGTTAAATTCATTGCTACATGGTTTCCTTTTACCTTTGTTTAACACATTATTAAGTATTTTCAATGTGTTTTTAATATTATGTTTCTCTTTTTCTAACTGTTCAGCAAAATATTTCTTTTTAGCAGATCTTATAAGTTTGTTAAGTTTATTATTTAAAGTTTTGTATTTAGTTTTATTTAGTGGAGTTCTTTTTTTTCAATAATTGTTTGTAGAGTTTGTTTTTCTTATTGATTATTTTTAACGAGTCTTTTGATTTATCCATGGTAATTTAAACTTAGTTTTAGACTTTGTCCTAATATTTTTCAGTGGTGTATGTTTATCTAGCATTTCAGTGAAAAGTTTAATAAACTGATCATATAAAGTGTTAACATTATCAAATATATTGAGACTCTCCTTCCAATTAAAGTTTGACATGGAGTTTTTTAGGTTGTTTATATTTTTAGTTGAAAGATCTCTAGTTTTCTTTTGATTTTTGTATTTAGATTTGCCAACGTTTGTTTTAGTCAAAGTAGAATTTGGTAAATGATCACTAGTATCTATTGGGACCCCCAAAGTTATATTGTTTGATACTATAGTATAGGGTAGGGTCACCTCTTTCCAAATCGAGTTTTGGCAAAATTGGCCATTTCAAAAAATTGTTATAAAAGTTCTAAATGTCCGATTTTCGTCGGTTTTTTTTCTTTCTAATAAATGAAACCCCCTACCCGCCGACTTTGACTGCCTACCATAACCCCACCTTAGGTGGTACCCCCGATTTTTTCCCGTCAAAATGACCGCAAAGGATGTAAAAACAATTAACCAAATGCTTGGGGTCGCTTTGTTTTTCATTTTGGTGCAATCGGCGATCATCCCTTAGGAGGGGGGGGGGGTACCCTTAGGAAGACGAGGGTTAATGCTATGATGGTGATGTCGATACACAAATCCAACAACTATACTTTTACTTTAGTAACAAATATAAAAATTATCCGGGGCTTCGCCCCCACCCCCTCTATTAATAGATCATGAGGGGCAAGTTGTTGTTTTTTACTCATGTGGATCACGTTGTTTTCTTTTTCTTATGGAGTGGGTCAAATATATTTTTTTTCTTACACCCTGTCAAGTATTTTGCTTTTCAGCCCCCCCCCCCACACACACACATGGAAGTCTAATTGTGCGTCGGCATATTGTCTCGCCCAGCAGGGTGAGACTATTAAGTATTGTGTTCAGCGCTGACTATGGGTTTATAGAGGGGCACGTGATAGGTAAAGCCTGATAATTGTCATTTAGAATAAATCAGAGGTACATTGCAAGCAAGTTCATAACTTTAAGAATATTTTTTCTAATAATGCTGATAATTATTGAGATCGTACCTGATTTCTAAATTCCTCCTGTAATTCATTTAAAACCGTTAATTTATAAATAGATCACACTGAGATCAGGCTACTATATGTAGAGTGAAAAATGTCGACTTTTTACTATATTTCAAAAAATTAAAATGTTGTCCATGTAGGCCTATAAAAATATAAAGATTTCAAAACCGTTTGGGTCGAGCGATCAACCCCAAAAAATCAAAATATAACCTGATTATTATTTTTATAATTATTGAATGTGAAAGGTAATGCGTAAATTATTTTGTGAGACTCGCTTCATCATTGTTCATGTATCCATCACGCAATAGCTGGTCGTGGGCGGTAGTTGTATTTAGTGTAAAATTCCTACGGAAGCTTAAAAGTGTAAATCTGCATGAATTTTTGCCTTTGTGTAATCATTCGTGTAAATCTGCACGAAATTTACACGTCGTGCAAAATGCAGCCAGATGATATATATTAGCTTAGTTCAAATGTTCTGTCCGCTATCTCATTAAAGGACAAAGGATTTTGTTAACTAAATCGTAAATGACAATAGAAGTATCGAATTAATTTTACCGCACAAAAGAGGCCTGTCAATCAAAGTATAGGATAGGCTATTGTCTTTGACGAAAAGCATAACGCCTAGAGAAGTTTAGTTGTGCTTTATTTCGTGTAAACACAAAAGGACTGTCAAGGATTGCAATTTCTCAAGTGGGCATTATCTATACTTATTGACTCCAGTGAATAGAATTAGTAATGGGTTAACAAAATATTTTACTACGGATTACAAAATGCATTGTTATGCACGGACAGAACATTTGAACTGGCCTATTGTCTAATTCTATTTTTGTTTTATTTATGTATGTATGCAGAGACAAGCTCATTTTTTATTTCAACTAATGTATATGCATAGTTTTCCACTCATTACTCTTTTGAATTTATGCAGGAAAATTGATTTTTTTTCTTATTCTGACAAAGTGTCACTGTGCAGGTATGACTGCCAGGAACCCGTATTTATACATAATGTCAGTGCGTTACGCACACAATTACTTACATCCAAAGTATTGATTCATATGGATATATTATAAATTTATCTTGTTTGTTTGTTTCTGTCTAAATTTGTGCCATACATGTAGTGCCAGACGCCAAACTGATATAATATTATATTATATTCTCAAAGGTGAAACACTTCTTCAATATAGGCCTATCTATACTTCTACTTCTACGCTTATTCTCATCAAAGCCTGTTCAGCATCTAGATGAGCTCTCTGGTCCTAGAGAGATGATATACTTTTGAAGGTATAGTGGGGCAAACTACACGAGAGCTCGGAATGTACATCCATGTACATCGATGTACATTCCTTGAGTAGAGATTGTGTCTACACGATGACGCGTCATCCAGATGTGGATTCACGCTGCGTATTCATCTGCGCGTGTGTGTTTGCGCCAACGCGTTATACCTACGCGTACTACCAAGTCGCATGTGAACGCGCACGCACACGCAATGTGTAAGGCACACGAACGTATTTTGTTGAATGTACATGGATGTACATCCCAGGAATCTACATGGATGTACATTCCGGGCTCTCGTGTAGTTTACCCCACTGACTATGCACTCTGGTCCTAGAGTAGATGACGTATTTTGACATTCGGTCACGGTACCGGGGAGGATTCCCCTGCTCTTATTTCAAACAGCCGTAGCTTAGTCCGTGTCGGACGTTCTTTTACATCCGACAGTGTGTCAGGAACACTTCAGATGGGACCGACGGCTTCACGTGCCCTCCGAAGCACGAAGCAAGTAGAGTAATAAGTTGTACAGTTTAAAACCGTTTTGTCCTGATACAATTAATAGTTGTACATTCTCTTTCTTCCTGCCATGATAGTGCCACTGTGATAGGCAGTCTGTCACCATATCTCGCATTCACAATTCATTACTTGTATTAACACTGACTAGATCTGGCATTTCGTTAGGAAGAAACAACTAAAAGATAAATAGGGTATTATGAATTGGGAATGCGACATAATGACAGACTGTCTGGCATAGTGGCACTATAGCAGGAAGAAATAACTATAAGATAAATCAGTGGGTTAGAAGTAGTGTGAATGCGAGATAATGATAGACTGCCTGGCACAGTGGCACTATAATAGGTCTATGTCAGGAAGAAACAAATATAAGATTACAATCAGGGTCTTATAAGTAATGAAATGGGATTGCGAGATACTGACAGACTGCCTGTTATAGTGACACTATGGCAGGAAAAAAACAACAAAAAGATAGGGTGTTAAAAGTAATGAATTGTGAATGCAAGATACTGACAACCTGCCTGGCACAGTGGCACTATTGTAGGACAAACAAGGAAAAAGATAAATCAGGGTGTTATAAGTAATGAATACGAGATACTGAAAGACAGTCTGGTTTAGTGGCACCATGACAGGAACTGGCAAAGTAACGTTTGTGACCAAAAAAGTGAACAATTTCAGTTTTAAATGGCTTCAGATCCTAGCATAGACATTCTATCCACAAGTTTGTTGTTAGAAAATAATGCTCACTTGTGGGGTCAAGACATGTAGGTGTTTGAAAACTAAATTATTTGGCAAACTTCTTAATAAAGTTACATGTAACGTTCGGTAACGTTTGTGACATCATACAAAAATAATTGTTTGCTCTAACTGACATAAAAGAAAAAGATCTCTGACGTGTTAGCAAATTTTGTATTGCGCTTTACACAGATGATGGGCAACATATTTACATATAATTTCATAGTTGTAGGAAATTCTGTCGTCACGAATTTGTTTTGTTTGTAACGTTTAGTTTGTGATATTTGGTGTAATTTTTTGGTTTTTTGAAATTTCTAATTTTGAATTAAAACATGTGCCAATTCATGCAAGGATAGAAAAACTTCACAATTTCTGTTTGGGAAATACTTCTCACATACCAAGTAACAAACTTATAACTGAGAAAATTGCTTATATGGTCGAATCAAAAAGCTGATTTTTTTACTAGAAGTAAAAAAAAGTTACATTTTCCGTGGAATGAGCCAACTATAAGATAAATCAACATGATCAAAGGGTTAGACGTATAGTAGTGAATTGTGAATGCGAGACAATGACAGACTGCATGGCACAGTAGCATTATATCGTCATGTGAGTACAAGAAAGTCGTATCTGCAATGGTTGCCCTAAGTTATCTATATTTTACACCTTGTCACAAGAATGTGAAAAATCCCTCGAAATTTCCTTGTCTTATATCAGTGGTTCTTGAAATGGTTCTTCAGGTGACACCGTCACCCGAAGAACCATTTCAAGAACCACTGATCCAAGACTGGAGATTATAAAGTGTGCAATCGAAATTTATGACAAATGGCAGCTATTGCAGATACGACTTTCTTGCACTCACATGACGATATGTCAGGAAGAAACAACTAGAAGATAAATCAGGGTGTTGTAACTTGCAAGTAATGAATTGTGAATGCGAGATACTGAAAGACTGTCTGGTTTAGTGGCACCATGAAAGGATTAAACAACTATAAGATAAATCATGGTGTTATATGTAATGAACTGTAAATGCGAGATACTAACAGACTGACTGGCACCATGCTGGCACAGTGACAGTATGGCATGAAGAAACAACTATAAGATAAATCAGGGTGTTAGAAGTAATGAATTGTGAATGTGAGACTGACTGGCACAGTGTGGCATGAATAAACAATTAGATAAATCAGGGTGTTATAAGTAGTGCATTGCGAATTACAGAATTACACGATGGAAAAAAATTGTGCAGAATAACAGATTTAAACGATTAACAAGAATAGTCCTTAAAAAGGACAAACTCACGTTACCCCGGAGTCATGGTCAAGATTCCACTGTGTACCAAATGCTCAATAATTATGCTTGCCATTATTCATTGCTTCTTATCATTCTTGTGGAATTGTTTGTACAGCAAGTTAACTAGTATGTGATTATATATATAGTTTCCTATAAAATCAGTCCACTCTCATAGTAAGTAATACATGCTTAGAAGCACAAAATATCTCCTTCCTCTTATGGCACAGCTAAGTAATTATAGGTATTTGGATGGGAATGTGATCTAGAAATTGGAATTGGGGATATTTGGCTACTGGTCAAGAAGAGTAAACTTTGGTTTATTGAATAAGGAAGAAGAGTTTTTGTGCTACAAACAGACAGACATATGTGTGATGCAAGAGTTCCTATAAAATTATGCCGAAAACATAGTCGGCCTCCAAACACAATTTGGGGCACACTCGCTGTGTGAGAAGAATGATGACATCCCCAGGCCTCCAATTCAACCTAAAAAGTGGTAACCATGCGAATTCTTAATCTCAAGGAAAATAGGTATATTACTATTCACTGAAATCAAGGACTGCAAGATCACAAATAGGGCATTCTGAGCATCCATCTCCACAAAATTTAAAAAATGGGTATTACACAGAATTTCGCGGTCGGTCTTTGCCTGTTACATGATAATTAAGTATGAAGAAAATCTTGGAAAGATATAAAAAGAGGTATCATTAATGAGGCACCACATCCTAATAATGAACTAAGGAAACCCAAAGGAAGCAAAGTTCTCTTTTTCAAGGACCATATTAGCAACGAAAACAAATGTACACAATGCCTTGTTGCATTTTTATTTGGGAGTATCAGTCTCTGGGAGTACAGCAGACATGAAAAGTAATGTTGATTACTGTATGTTTTTGTTCTTATTATATATTAAAGTATAAGAGTCATTGAAATGGGTGTCTAAAAATCTTATCATTGAAAACCTTGAAGAAATGAAGGGGGGGGGGATACTTAAATTTTGTCATTGATTTTGAAGAAAAAGTGGGTAAAATTAATCTAATGTTGATACCTATATCTTTTGTACTTAACATATTAAATGATAAGAGTCATTGAAAAGTGTGTCTAAAAATATTGCCAAGATTCTTGAAGAAATTGGGGGGTATGTTTTACCTTAATTTTGTCATTGATTTTGCAAAATGAATTAAAAATCATTGAAAAGGTGGGTTTTGAAAAAAAAAAGGAACTTGCATGGTTACCACCATATGCACTTTGTAACTTAAGTTGTGGGACACAGATTGCCCCACATTTCCCTACTAATTCAAAAAAAGTGTGTTAAAAGTTTCAAAATCTATGCTTTTGGAGGTGGTGTTTTACATTAATATTTTACAATATGATATCAGGAAATGTTTATCTAATAAATCAGAAGTAATTTTAAAAGCAGATCTATTTCTTTTAAAAGGATTTGACACACTTCAGTTCTGGGGAGTTATTTGACATACAGATACAATGTTATTCTATTCACATGGAGGAATGATATTTAGCCTAATTGACCAATCACGATGACTGTATCAATAAACAGTTTATTTGCAAGGTCATAACACAATAGTCATGCATAAAACCAAAGTCCCAGTGTTTTGATCAACACCACGTAATGCCCAAATGATTTTTAGTGGTACTTATCTACACAAAGCAGTCTCTTAACAGCTTTCAAGGTCCAATGCATCTCTAAAGTCTTGTGCACATATAGAAAGAGATTTGTTGTTGAAGAGGCCATTGATCAAATCAAAGACATCCTCACGCAGTGAGAAAAATATCGTGCGGAAATTACAGAATAACACAATAGAAAAAAATCGAGCAAATTTACACGAAGGGTAAACCGTCAAGAAGCGAGCAAGCATGAAGAAAAAGTCCGTTTGAAACGGGCACATGTAGGTCCTACACACTTTTGCAGCTTATATTTTCTAATTTCAACGATGAAAAAATATTTAACAACGATGAATTTGTTTATTTTAGATCTGTTGTTATGATCATGTAACAGAATTACATAACAGCTCCTAACCAATCTTGAAATGTCAAAACTTTCGCCAATAGACTTCTGTGTGGTTGGTGACTTCACACAGGCGATAGGAGTGGGATATTTTTCGCTTGCCCAAACATTAAAAACGGATTAAGTGAGGTCACCGTCAAATTCTGTATCAACCAATCATAAACAACTTACTCATTAAATGTGACGGTGTAGGCCTTACAAAAGTCGTTGTATTAGACAAACTACTCAACGGATTTTGGTGAACTAAATTTTGGAATGCTCTATTATATATGTGCTAAGGCGGAAATGAGAAAAGAAGACATTAAATTCAGCAGAAAGAGGACAAAATAAGTGCCAAAGTTTTCAATTTCTTCGTACATGAGAATGCTTGAACCTAGCGATCTGGTTCCTTTTTTCCGCCTTGCAGATCGACGGCACGTTTTGATATATCCAACTTTAGAAATTCAAAAATTTGTCATTGCTCAAATTCAAGAACATTAAAGATCAAAAACAAAGCCATGTTATAGTATAAGAAATCCTGGGAAGGTGGAACTTCATCTGATCAATATTTGACATCATAACAACGCTGGATTTCGTGTTCATTCTACTATCTCATGCATTGAATAAAGACAAATGAGCCAATATGAACGTGGAGCACTACAAATTTGTAGGAATATTATCCCACTTATTGGCTTTTGTAATGCTTGTGTTCAGTCACTTCAATACTCATGACTTCAATCTCTTGCACATCATATAAAAAGTATTGATCTTAATCCTTTTTCTAAGTGTTGTTCAGCGTTGTGTGCAATTCCAAAGGGCAGAAGATGCTATTCAATATGAGGAAATCATCTCCACTGAAAAAGTTCCACTTTACTTTCAGACAATAAACCTTCCCACTAATAGCAAAAACGTTTTTGTAAGTTGTGGTTATTAGTGAGTAGGATTTAACTTTAAGTTAAAATCAACAGGGTATATAGGGCCTACAAATCGCTTACAGTACATTGTTCCAAATTGAAGTCTTTACTGTTAAGTAAATCGACTAGGCTTGTTGACTTTCATTCCATATCTACGTTCATTAGATCAGCTTTATCTGAATATCCACTATTATGTTTCCCATGAAAGTTGATTGATGTTGGATATGCACTGCCACTTGGTCTATCAGAGCTGCTCATCTGGAAAGAAAAGAAAAAGAGAGTGCAAAAATCTCTCCATATACTTAATTCATCCCGAAAGTGACATTAGGGAATTTTACTTGAGTGGCCTAACGAAACAGTGCAGGACTCAATAAACTTGGTTCGAACCCATCTATTGACAACATGGTGTAGATCAGACGACTTCCATCGCATCCCATTTAGTGATCTTAGATCTTGATTCAAATTTCAAATTGAATTTAGACCGAACTGAATGATCAAAATATTGTTTTTATCATTGGATTTTGTTTCACCGATAATTAATAATTCTATGAAAAATAATTTTTAATTTATAGATTACGTAATCAAATCAATTCTATTGTCTAAATTGAGTTAATTGACCAATAACCTTACGACAAAACTTTAAAAACTCACTGGTCGTTAGCCATTAACGAATAGCCTACTTTGAGATAAGAACAACAAAGACGATCTCCGACCTCAAATAAATTAAACCTTGGTAAAAATTCAAAAATCATTACCTGATTTGGTAATTTTGTACCTGATTAGGTTCGCGAACCTGATACTCTGCCCGGGTTTGATATAAATAAGTCTAAATCAAGAAGATATAATACTCACTGCACTAAAGCGGCCACCAGGTTGTCTTTTATAACACGCTAAACCGATTAATATAACCACTCCTAATGCTACGACAGCACCTACAGCTATTCCAATGATCAATTCTGTCGATAAACCACTTTCTTCTGCAACAACAAAAAAGAAAAACTTGCATAACACTCTGCCATGAAAACCAATTGAAAAAATAATTAAACATCCAAAATTCTTCATATAAATAATGACGAACCCCGTGCATGGCATACTCATTTGATCGGTAAAAAGATTCTGGCTTGGATTTTACAGGTAGAGGCAGTTACCTAGAATTCATCGATTTTTATGTTTTTTAACTTACTCAACAACCTTAAAATGACCTATAACAGAGCCTCGTCCGGTTTTTTATATTTTATTTTTGTGAGAAAAGGAACAAAAAATTGTCGAAATTTCTGGAAAATCTTGATTTTTGGAAAAAGCTACGAATTTTGGACATTATTTTAATTATTTTAGACATAAATATACAGAGTCTTAAAAGAAAATGACTTGAATTTCTTTTTTAAAGGATCTGTTAGGTCTTCATCCACATCAAGGAGATCGATCTGTTTGTATTTTGGTGGCAATACCCTATAATTTTATATTATCGTTTATTCGTTTTGAAATGTTAGACTTTTATTGTGGATTACCTTATTATAGCTTTATTTTTCATATTTTTTTCCCCATCATATATTTTACCTGTGCTCAGTCTGGTGGGGGAGAAAAATACATCAAGATACACCAGACCCCTGCTCTTACACTACTACAAAGTAAACGACAACAAAAAGAAACTTTTCCAATGATTGAAAAAAAACAGTGGTATAAATTAGATGCCCCTTCATCATAGCTTTATGGGGTATATAGAGCCGAATCAAACAGTTATATTTAAAGACTAACCTGATGAAGTACTAAGGATACATCCAATTGATGTGGCTAATTCAGTTTCACACGATTCGGATTCATATTTGCCTTTTGGTCCTTTAATATAAGCGCAGTTTTTATCGGAGCCACCCTCAGGCTGCTGGGGTCGCCAATCTACAAAAAGAAATACAAGTTTGAAAGTGTTTATGCAACTGAAAGGTTGAATTGGAATGATACAAAATGTGTTTAACTTGAAACAACTTTTACCTTTGTGTGGAAAAAAAATACGAATACAAAAATGTGCGGATTGGATAACTAATTGCCTTCCTTGATATGAAATGGTTTTCAGAAGTCAAACAATAAGTAGAATTATATTGAGTCATACAAGCAAGTAAAGTCATTACCTTATGCAGAACAGCATCATCAGTAATAATCATACAATCTTTCAATACTATTATATTACAGTAGTTAATTTGGGGTCCGCTTGCTGGTCCGACAGCTCGCTAGTCCGAATGCCTAGTCTGAAAGCTCGTTAGTCTGAACACGTTATTTAATGTATAGGAAATTTTACCTTGAAAAGGGGTATAGTCTGAAGGGTCTCGCATGTCCTTATCATGATATAGGCTCGATTGTCCGAATTTTAAAAACAGCTCGCTAAGCCTAGTTTTGAAAAAGTTTACAAATTTTTTATTGGATTAACGAGCATTTAAAAAATCGACCGAGCATGACGAGCGAGAATTTTTAGAGATTCAGACTAAGCCTTTTATATAGTCATTATTCAGTTGTTTTTAACCAAGCTAGCGGACCTTTCTAAAATTTTGGACTGGCAAGTCAAAAGTACAATTGAAACTAGTGAGCTGTCGGACCAGAGCCTGAGTCGTGGGACTTCCGAGCTGTCGGACTAGCGAGTCGTTAGACTGACAAACTGCCGGGGCAAACTGTTACTTATTGAGTGCATATACTAAGCTTACTCCAGTAGCCACTTTTCTCGGTGCTGCTCTTCCAAAACCAATCTTTGCTATTTCGGCCATCACACACCCACGTGCCTTCTTTATCTCGATCATTGCATCCCAAAATCATGTGTTCTACATACAAATCTTGAACCTAAGAAAAACATGAGAATGATTTGGTTTAATGCTAGAGTATACATTATTAAGAAGGCATCGTGTTTGATTGTGTTTGTATGTAGAAACACACAACAAGCATTGACCACGCACTTAAAGTCACAGGCGAAGGGACTAAAGCATCTTAAATACTGATCTACTACTAATCTTACACGCATCAAGCTTTGCACAATATTCTATTCAAACTTAATTTTTAAAGCTACCGTATCTTACAACATCCGAAGTTCAATAATGAAGTCTGAGCATTATAATAGGCTAATATAAAAAAAATATGTTCGTTTCCAAACTCATTTTGAAAGAAAGGTAAGCACTCCGACTTTGAATATAGTTAACATGGGCATATTGATTAAATATATAAACATCTTGCTTCAAAACAATAGAATATATTCCATTATAATTAAAATGTTGTCCAATATAAAATCCCTACTTATTTGTGTTATGATACCCAACTTACGCGATACGAAACTGCAATATTTAAACTTTCACTGTCAACAACCAATGGTGCACCTTTCCTTGAATTGCATTCTTTCTGTGCATCTGAAGCTTTACCGCTGAATTTACCAATATAAATACATGACCCGTTCTTCCATGATTGGTAACCTGGTGGACATTGTACTAGTGAAAGAAAGGCAAGCATTGGTTTACAATGTGACGACTTGTCCTCGACAGCTTTATTTCTAACAAGCACATTCCTTGGACTAAATGATATTTGGAAAACTCCGGCTTCAACATGTTCAATTGTTATTGTATATACAGACTAAATTGCCCGACCTCTGCAGTATGAGGTAAAAAATTGCAAAAGTGTTAAAATACTGGAATCAGACTTTTTGTTTCAAAATCTAGCATGCCGGCAGCTATATGAGTTTTGGGAAAAACACAACAACACTTTAATTTTTTGTATCGAAGATCTTTGTTTGTATATACTTGTTTGATTTTTGGTGTTTGTTTATTTTTTCTTGTTTGATTTTTGGTGTTTGTGTATTTTTTCACACGCTTTTATATGCTACAACACTTTGCCTTACGCTCTATCTAGTGTTAACAACTAACCTGTCGTGGGTGCCTGTTCGCAAGCGACTACCATACGATTTTCACGTGCACACGAGCCTGATCT
>JXSR01S000019.1:17532-33216 GCA_000969725.1 Ophiothrix spiculata
AGCTTTTATATTTAGTCCACATGTTTTGAAGTCTTAGTTACAGAATAGCAAGTTCGTTTCGAACATCATATTTTTGGCCATGTGATATCTTCCCGGGGTACCTATCCAGGACCATGATACCTGCTCAAATGAATACTATACCTTATATGCAAGTCATTCTGAGATCATACCCACATTTGACGAAATAATTATTCAAAAAAAAATAGTAGGGGAAGGTGGGGCAAAATTGGTCCTCGGGACAAAATGAAATTTTCCCATAGTGGCCCATAATGCATGCATCCCACTCCAAAACAATATGAATATATTGTCAAGTATTGTAACTAAAAATCGGGGGAAAAGTTTTGTCAAAATTCATCAAACATTTAGAGGGAAGTGATGCAAAAAATTTGCGCTCCTTCGATCTAATTTTAAATGTGACGTACCGTGGTATTTATAATAGATGGGGCACTGAAATGGAACACACATGACCGGGGGAAAATAAAACATGATTTGACCGACCGTGACAGGGAAAGTTTGGTGTGCCAATTGCATACCTTGTGGAATATTCAAAAAATACATCTATCCTGTTTACTTGAACAAATCTTGACGAATCAGTTTCAATTGGTTGATAATTTCATTTGTGACAAAATGGTACTGTACCATTTTGCCCCAACGGAATATCCGGGAGTTCATTTTGCCCCGCAGTGTGTAAAATTAACTTTTTCAGATGATTTTTCAACTTCATTTTGCAAATATGACAGCGATGAGAATTATTTGTTAACTGATTGTCAAAATTTCATAAGAACTCCTTGATGAAATTATCTTAGTCCACTAGTCCGAAATTAAAAAGGGTTCGCTAATCCTAAGGTTTGCTAGTCCGAAAATGAATTAGGGTTCGCTAGTCCGAAAATGAAATAAGGTTCGCTAGTCCGAAAATAAAATAGGGTTCGCTAGTCCGAAAATGAAATAAGGTTCGCCAATCCGAAAATAAAATAGGGTTCGCTAGTCCAAAAAATAATTAGTTTTGTTGATTTGCAACCAAATATGCAAAAAAAAAATAAAAAAAATCGGACTAACGGACCTTTTTTTCATTTTCGGACTAGCGAACCTTATTTCACTTTCGGACTAGCGAACCATGATAGGCTATTTCATTTTCGAACTAGCGAACCTTTTTCATTTTCGGACTAGCGAACCTTACTTCATTTTCGGACAAAATCCAACTTGATTTTTACAAAATGTTATCGCGCTTCCGTTCATTACAGGGAAGGGGGGGGGAGACAAAAGTTGCAGCTTGCTACAATCGCGGCGACTGACAGACAGCGACCTTCCCGCAATGACAGGGGTGCGTGGCGTCTGGTGGTAGTTCTACTACGCGCAGCGTTTCATGTGGTTGAAAGTAACTGATGGTAACGAAAAATAAACCAAAGATATCATGATCAAACGAAAACTAAGTTGGGACCAACTGGAATCTAATTTTGGTACATCTCGAGTTGACATTTATTCAGAAAAATTCAGAATATAATGGTAAGTTGCGCGTGTGTTCAATATTTTCGGACACAATTACCTCTGAAGATACATCACCTTGTTTAGGCGGCTTTTTGCCAAGGAAACCCAACTTGGTACCTACCAAGTAAGCTGAAAGAAGCTTATCTTTAACAGGTATTAGTGCAAACTTTGATTGAAGACTGAAGCAAGAGGTACCGAGGTTTACGCCATCTAAATGTTTTAATAGCAAAATTCAGAGCAAAATTCTAAAATTACTAAAATAGACTTTAAAAAATGAGGGCGCTCCCCTGAGTACGAGCTTTGGCAAAAGTGTAATAATTGATTTCAAAGGGAAAAGGGGCAATTCTTGCCAATTCAAGATCACCTCCAGTAAAATTGAGGTTTTTTTTAGCTAATAACATTATTTGATGGTGTATGCATAGTCCTTGGTGTATGTTACAAACTCCAAACCATTCTTTCAAATGTCCTTGCATTTTTGAGAAAAGTTGCCATGTCATTTTCTAATTACTGCCAGGGCCCCATCAGCCTATGGGAAATCTTAAAATGCTGAAAAGCTTGTTACTTGACAACAAATGGTCAGAATTAAGTGACATTTTCAGGATTCATTAATTATAACACAGTAGCCAATTGGAATTTTTAAAATGCTGAAAAGTTTGTAACTTGGAGACGAATGGTCAGAATCAAATGAAATTTTCAGGATTTATTTAAGGTGGCTTAGCACAGATGCGATGTCGGACACGAGTGAGCTGATATCAGCGGTGTTGGACACAATTTCAAAGTATTTATACCAGGCTTTTAGCGTACTTTCTGGCGTACTGTATCTTGCGCTTTAATATAAATGCGATCTTACACGTGCGTCATGTTTATATTCACGCATAAGACCATGCGCGTTACTCCTGAAAATGCCAATTTTTTGCTTAATTTTGGTTAATATCTCAAAAAGTAAGTCGGTGACCATATTTTTTATTACGTTTTTTTAAAGAACTATATAAGGACCAAAACATATGTGAAAATGAGAGAAAAAAATAGAGCCGTTTTTTAATTATAACTGTTTTTGTCCGATTTATTTTGATTTCCCCATAGAAGTCAATGGTAAAAAGTGGAAAAATATAGTGGTTTTGAAATGGATTTTTTCTCAAAAACTAAGTCGGTGACCCCCATTTTTTTTATTTCAGAAATGTGATCAGCACATATGAAAACACAATATATCAAGAAATTAGAAAAATAAACAGAGGAATTCTATCTGTGCTAAGCCACCTTAAGTTACTCTTCTTTTTTTTATTCAGCCAGAATGAAGAGAAATAGGGTGAGATTTTCACCACATATGAATCCTGAATGTTTAACTGAAACAAGAGTATTCGGACATCCTTTATAGGTTCCTAATCCCAGACACACAGGAAGTCAGGAAGATGAAGCAAGTGAAACCTGGGAGGAAGTTGCTCCAATTATTGGTGAAGAATCGGATTCAGAATCACCATCAGAGGAAGAGCCAGATGGGCCACCACCTCTATATCCTCAGGACGTTTTATCCAGCATGCTTACCGTGCTGACTGAGAATGGACTGGATTTATACATTGGTAACGGTTATGGGATCACGAGAGCGATGGTGTTACAGGTTGTACTTGACGCTTTTGACATGACAGGGACACCTGCTTCACGTATGGCTATGCTACTACGACTTAAAAAAATGGACATCTTTGACCTGCTGTTAATCCTGAGCACAAAAAACACTTCACGTAATATTGCGAGTGTACATGACTATGTAAAATTACGAAAGGAGTTGATTAAACGCTTGGAGCCTAAACAATCTAACAGATCATATTTCAGCCCATTTCGAGTCAGATTTGTCAGACGTGCTTGGGATTACATCGTGCTAGGCAGATATCATCTATCTGATATTGATATGGAAGACATGCCGACGGATGTCAAATCTGTAGGCGTTCGCATTTTGCTCTTTCTTATGCGAACAGTTGACAATATGCCGGACTGGGAGAAGCTTACTTGGTTGTGCATGTCAGCATTTGCAATTCTAATGGGAAATAGTGTAAGAGTTTTTGGCAAACATGCAATATTTTGGAAATTATTGTATGGTCCAGAATACCCTGGGTTTTCACCAGAATTGTGAATAATGGGTCAAATATTGTAGCAAGTAATTGCAGTTGAGCAGTTGAGGAAATAAAGGAATATTTTAATAATAAATCACAATTTGAGAATTCAAAAACATTTTTTTTGCAATTTGTATACTTTATTTCATAAGCAAGGCATCATCAATATGTATTCCATTTATTGCACAATAAATCAAATATTAAACTCTCCCTCTCTTTCTTCGCATTAATACTGGTAGCTATACATTTTCCCGCAGAAGATTTGTATAGGGACCTTACTAGTTGCAGGTACAGGTAATATGATTAATACTCCACTTCCCATTCTTATAGAAAATCTGTAAAGTTTCATAGTTTATAGCTGTAGATATACTTCGTCATTTTTGTAGTTTGTAGACATTTTCATTCAGAATTTTTTTCATGGTGATTGTTTTTTAAGAATGGAGTAAACTTTCATTCTGAATGAACATTTTCCCATGTACAATTTCACCATTGTGTAAATCATAACCATCATGGCATGAAGAGATTAGCTTACTATGAATAGATCTAGGCCGTAAAATCAATATCAAACATTATACTACCTATCAGTAGGCACTTGAAAATGTGCAATGGGGTGAAAAATAGGTCTCCATTTAATACGTTCTCTATAATGTGAAAATTTAGAATGAAAATTCTCATTCAGAATAACAGTTTACTCCATTCTTAAAAACCAATCACCATGAGAAAAATTCTGAATGAAAATGACTACAAAAATGATTAAGTATATCTACAGCTTAAAGTTTCTTAATTGATTTAAAATTAATGCAAACGTAAACCACATAAGTATTTTGATTTACATTTAAACTCCAAACACAAGAAATAATTACCTTCGGAATTTTCAGATGGAACTCCATCTTTCATCAGTGAGTGGTGTTGGTCGACTGTATTAGGAATCAATCTTTTTGACCTTTGAACTAATAACAGCCTCGTAGACTGAAAGATGGAATTCCATCTGAAAATTCCGAAGGTAACTAGTTCTTGTGTTTGTATCTAAAGTTTAAATCTAAATCATGATTTATACCAACACAGATGGACTTTCATGACTACGTAAGTATTTGTTAAATTCACGAGACTATAATTGTGTAACTGCATATAAAATTTACATCACTGTGGCAGAGTCAATTTTAAGATACGCTGGCTGAAGTTCAAAAAGGATGCAAGGTTAATTTTGAGGTCTAGTAAAATTTAATTTAGGTTCCTGAAAGTGTATATTTTCAACAAATCAGTTTTTTAGCATGGCATGAAAAAGTGTTAAAAATATGACAATTACAAGACAACAATTCAAAAGGTAAAGGTGGTGGCATATATTTGCACAAGTTGCACACATCTCTCTTTTTGAAGTGTTTGAGCCAGACGTCCCTTATATTTGCAGCGAGGGGATCGCAACACCTTCCCATAAGTCTGTTACCTTCGTAGCAAGAATGCCAATACCCACTTGACATCTGGGGCAAGAGAAGCACATGAGGGTAAATATCTTGCTTAAGGACACCGAACTATACATGCAGTGAAAGGGATTTGAACCAATGACGCTCAATGCCCCAGGATTAAGAGTCGGGAATTATACAGCTGGATCACATGCGTCTACTTTACAACATTGTTGACACAAAAACCCTTATCAGATTGACAACATGGTACAGTGAAACCTTGTTAATACAAGATTTTTGGGATCGTGTGCATTAGCTTGCATTATCAGGAGCTCATATTATATCAAACCCATTTAACAATTATAATAATTGTTGCTAGCATGCATATTGTAGCTTTACAGTTTTGTGGCTCTATCACTTGTTTTGTTTCACACTTTTGTAGCTTTTTAAACTTTTAAAATTCATTTCAAATCTTGCCCTGCAACAAAATTTTGTCAATATTGATTACCACAGTGACATGTGACTTTGCTGTCACGCTTAAAAAATTGCCTTTTTTTGTATCATCAAAGCTTGTATTAACAAGGTTCTTCTGTAAAAAGAATTACATCATTTTTACTGCTATAAATTGCACACAAATATATAAAGATACACTGCTCTATGTACTACAATTTTAAAATAAAATTTACAAAATGCAAAAATAAGATTTGGTGATCGTTCGGTACATCGATAATCTGCACACCTTATCAGAGAACAAATTAATTCACATGCTTTAGAAAATTAAAACATGTATGCTATTACTGTAAATATTTTGTAACAACAACTACTAACTTATTCAGGCATATAACAGTGACGACCAAATACCAGGGTCAAATATTTTCTCATGCAATCTTTGGTCAACACAATGTCAAATATCGATAAATAACACACAATTCTTTAAGGAAAAAAAATTCCAAAAAAACTTGCATTGATTTGCACTATGATATTTATAGGTAAATTGTTAAATGATATTGACAGATAAGCTTTAAAAACTAAATTTGAATTTATTCTGATTTTGCTAGTTTCTATTTCAAATTATGAATAAAGTACCACCATTTTAGACACAATTACTGAAAAGATATGCTGTGCAAGACGGCGCTTCATGTCTCCTTGTTTCCTTGGGTAAGAAACTTTAATTGCCTTGTGGTTCGGAAGTCATGTTAAACCGTTGGTCCCCTGCGCCAATACTCCATCTTGGGGCGATGCATACAGTGTATACCTGGCGAGTCCATCTTATTAAGGGGACACAAAACTGAAACAGCGGTTGACTGTCCAGATCCCTATGTTTTAGATGGTAGCTATTGTTCTGCAAAATATCAACAGTGGTTCTGGGTGGTCAACTGCTGGTTAAAACTATTGAGTTTTGAAGTGGCCCTAAAATGTGCCCATATTTAGAATTTTAGTATTATTTTGTCAGATTTGTTCGTTTTTGTCACAAATTTGAATCAAAGTTTTAAGATGTCTAGCCCTACTATATGGCTTACTGTTCAATGACGAGCTTTTTACTAGCAATTTCATGAATGCAAATAAAAGACTGACTTCAATAAGGGAATCTCATAATAGAGACTATATTATGAATTCATTTAGGTATTCAAACACGCCACAGAGTTGTTCATCGCGAATCAACAAAGATGCATCCATCCATGCGTCTGCATATAAAGCCACCCTCCCAAGTGTGATAAAAATACGCCGACGCATCGGATGCAGAGTTGTTGATTTGCAATGAACAACTCTGTGGCGTGTTTGAATACCTTTCAACAACGAAAATCTTCCTGAAAACGTATGCCTATGAATTAAATCGTAAATGTTTTCAATTTAACAGATAGGCCTACTCATCTTCATCACGTAAGTGTCCGACGCGCGATGAACAGTGCGCCGACTTAGGGTACTGCTTAAACGCACCTCGGTAAACACTGTGCCGTGTGTGATGCGCTAATTTGAATCTCAACTGTAGATTCATCACTCATCAACAACGGTACGCTCCTGTATAAGGAGATGCAGTGATTTGTTGAAGGATTTGATATAAGATTCTGTTGCATTGCTTTTACAAAAGTAAACCTAATGAAATCTCTACTCATTTCATTTCAACATTGCATCAGAATCAAATATTCAGAAAAAACAACAACCCAATAATACAGGCCATTGTATGTAAGATAGAATAGTACTTCTTCAGTTTACAAACATGTCCCATTTTATACATCCTTTAGTCTTAACAATATCAGAAGTTTGCAATAATTCACATTACTTAGTACATTACAGTAATTGGAACACTTGATTATCTTGGTTTGACTTTAACTGAGCTGCTCAAATTCTGAAAAGTTTAGGACATCTGGAAAACTCTCGCAGAGTAAGCTTAAAGGAGCTTGGTCTGATTTCTCAAAGTTTACTTTTCAATGACATATGAATGATGATCACTCAAGAGACCTAATTTTCAAATTTCAGCTAAACCGGTCAAACCGTTTAGATTTTATGGACAATTTTGTATTTCAGAGCTGCCTATATGTTACTGTGTAAAATCAGTTATGGTTACCATAATAAGACACATTTTCATACATATCTCCAAAACAAAACATAACTCAGCCGTGAAATTTCATGTGGGTTATGAGAAAAATATGACCAATATTTGGTACAAATCTCAAAAAGTTTGAAAAAAGTTGAGGCAATGGGACCATGCTCCTTCAATTAGCTGTTTTGAGAAATTTAGAAATGTAAAACAATAATATCTAAATAAAGCTACAAATTAATTCAATTTATATCTACCAGATCTATTTTAGTTTTATCGCAGATATAAATATCACATTTGTATATAAAGATTACAATATATATAAATTACCTGATAAGATAATGATTAATTTCATGCAATAAAACGTGTGCTTTTCCACATAACATTTAAAAAACATGAACAAACCTTTGATCATGCCTGCATCATATCATCTTGTTCTAGCTGCATTTGTAATCATATGCTCAAGTATTTCATTCATAACACTTTATGTACAATTAATTTATAATATATTATAAAGCTGCTTTGTTGATACAGTACACATTTAAACATGCACACACACTAAAGTCTATCTTCTAAATAAACTCCCTAAAAATCGTGTCCAGAATATTCAAACAATTGTGCTTCTACGCAGGCGTGCGTACGCGTTATTCAGAATTTAAATCACCTGACAAAGCTGACGCATGACGATCGTTATGACCGGTCAATTTTCCCCAGTAACAAGAACTTTGCGTGACGATCGCGGAAACAACCTATCACATCCAACTGCGTGAATTGCAGTGTGTCGCGTACGGCGTAGAGTACTTCTTGACAACACGCGTTAATGAGTAAAAAACCCGCGAAACGGGGAGCTTATTTCTGAGATTGACTTTATTCATTAGGCCAAAAAAAGTTGTTGTGTTGCACTCAGCGACTGACCCTATTCAAAAATTTAAAAAAATGTTAGGGCCAGAAAAGCACCAAATTTTGCTCAGATTGGGTGTTTTTTCAGAAAATATTTTGAAAATAGTGGAAAATGCACCCAAATTTGGTACTATAGGTGCTTAAAAAAGATTGGAAAAAAATAATTTTCCAACCAATGACTTAAATTTTTCAGAAATTCCACTTGAGGTCAACGCAACAATTATTTTTTTGGCCTTATGCTGATTTCAATTCCTGTCTTAAAGCATTACTGGCTTCAAAAGCGGTCTTAAAACCATTACTGGCATGGCAGCAATATTTTTAAAAATACAGTACACAGTTTAGTCTTTTCCAAGACTAAACACTAAATGAGACATTGCAATCAACTGCTTTTACTTTTAATCAGAGGCATGTTGGGTATTACAGTTAAAAGCTGGGGTACACCTTCAACTAGTATAAACGTTTTTTGTACTTTAACTCTCAAACTAATTGCATAAACCATATAAAGTATACAAAAAACAATCAAAAAAACATCTCTTGATCCAGAGTTGCTTCAGAACTATCAACCAATATCAAATCTCCAGTTCCTCCTTTTAAAGATCCTTGAACGCGTCGCTGTCTTACAACTTCAGCAATATCTTTCTGATAACAATCTTCATGCTAAGGCTCAGTCTGCTTACCGACAATTCCACAGCACTGAAACAGCTCTCATTCGCGTCACTAATGACATTCTTTGTGCGGTTCATCAACATCAAGAAGTTATTTTCCAAGCTGTTGGATTTGTCAGCAGCTTTTGACACCATTGACCAGCAAGTTCTCCTTCTATGCATGGAAACTCGGTTTGGTTTTAAAGGCTCCGCACTCGCATGGTTGAAATAGTATTTCGATAATCAATTTTTTTTTAATTTCTGGTACGCTCCTGTATAAGGAGAGTTGTTGAATTTAGGTTTAACTATCACTCTCTGTGCCATCTTCCTTGACTTTGGTGTTATCATTTGACTCAGTAGCTGATGATAAAGACTGCAAGTCTGCAGCAGATGATTTCGACTGGAGACTGGTGTAATCAGTATTCTTCAATACAGAGTCTTCACCTAGTAACTCGCATAGCTCTATAAGTCGTTGCTGCATGCGAGGTATACCTGCCAGCTGGGCTTCTAACTTCTGCTTCTCTTCATTCAAGGTGAGTCTAGTGGCTGTGTTGAGTTCCTCAAGGCGCCAACCTCCTTCACCATCAAATTGAAGTAGATGGGTATGGTACTTCCTGCAATAACAACAGAATACAGACAGGATTTAAATTACCATTAATAGTGTAATATAACAACACATAATCATGTGTTTAGTAAAAATAATGATTTAATCAAGTTTCCTATACTGAAGGGGTTTAATGGTTCATTCACACAACCATGGTTGAACGATGTCTCCTTGTATCCTTGGGCAAGAAACTTTACTCTAAATTGCTCCATAGTTCGGAAGTCATATTCGCGTTGGTCTCCTGTGCGATTGCTCTTTCTTGGGGTGCTATCAAGTAAATTTTTTATTGCAATCAAATATATCTGGGACTTAGAAGCTACACAAGATGTAGCTTTGATTAAACTAATCAGTTGTACCATTTCGTAGAAAAGAGTCTGCCCATTTTCCTGGAAATGTGTGCAATCAAGATATGCAAATTCAAATCACTGAACTAAAGGTCAGATGTCAATTTAAACACATTGCATAATCATTGTTGCTCAAATGTGTAGTACAAATATAAAATTACTGTAATACATTATATGTAGAGCTACCATGGGTCTATTAAAACAAATTTCATGTACACAATGCAGTGTTCCTGAATCACTGTGAAATATTGTTAACATAAAACTGATAGCACAAAAACTAACAAGAAGAAGCTGTTGTTGAGTCTCAAGTGATAAATTAAGTTAATAAATCGAATCAACAGATGAAGAAAACATACACAAAAGGGGTTCAACAATGGTGCGTTGACTTGGTTAAAATTTTGTAGGACAATATTTAGAAAGCTGCTTCTCAAGTTTTGTTATAATAGCAAATGGAAGACAGAATGATGCTGGTTTTACACACTAAATGATTTGCAGTTTTGTCTGTAAAACAAGCAGTATTACAGTAAAACCTCAAGTTGAGTTTGTATTATGCCTTAGATCTCATTTTCAATCTGTTCTCTAACTACTATTGCCTTACCATAATGAGGGTCTGTGAGTGATAGTCAACATAATAATGCCTGCATCTTTTGCTGCCTGGAATATCTTGCCTTCAACGTCTATGCTTACTGCGCTAGTACACTCATCTAACAAGGCAAACTTTGGTCTGCAAAAATCAAGTCAAAACATATTAGGCATAACAAAAAAAAAGTTTTGATTGAAAATTTGCATGGTTGATGATTTTTTCAGTAAGGTTTTTATGTTGAAAAGAAAACACTTTTTTAGTAAAAATTTTGCAATTTTCCCCGTTCTTTTTATCAAATTGGCTTTTTTGATTTTCGTTTTCTAAAATATCAAATAAAAAAGTGAAATGCGAAAATAATGACGCCAAAACGAAATGCGCGCGGCGCACGGGAAACAAACTTGTTTTATGTTTTTGCCTTACACATTGTACTATAAGATATTAGAAGTTCTCGAATACAAATCCAATATTTTGGCAGTCACAGATATATTTCATAACATTCAACATAACATTCAAGCTGTCAAGTTAGCTCAATCGGTAAGGCGCTCGCTTGCGGTGCAGAAGGTCCCGAGTTCGAACCCCGCTGATGCCAAAAGTCGAGTGTGCTTGAAATTCCCTTGGATAAGGAACTAACTGCTAATTGTCTCGTGGAAACCCGTACGAAACTTGGGGAGCTGATCCGGGCGGCAATGGTGTGTATGTGAGCTGATCAAAGTTCAGCGCCCCTAGAGGTTGCTGCAGAACCTGAAATGATGCTTAGTGTGGAATGGAGGTTACTTGGGCCACAGTGGTCAGTGAACACCTGTACAGTGTTCAGAGGCCGAGTGGAACTACAAATCTGGGAGGCATAGCGCACTATAAATCCCCCAGTATTTTTTTATATCGACATCCTATCAGGTGTCTTGCTCACTCCACACTGATGTTGTTGTGAGGTGTTTCTAGATCTTAGCATCCTTAGTTCGGCTGGATGACGTTATAGCCATAATAGGACATGTTAAATATAGAAAATTCAAAGTATTTTCAACTTCGTAATAATAGCTTGTTAGCTTTTTAGTATTTTTGTTACTTATTTTAGTACTTTCATTGGAACTCAAACAAATTACTGGCAACGTTAACATGCAATGTTTAAGCATTGTATATTGGCATTTTTAAAAACGTACTTGTGATAGAAAAGCCTTGCCATTCCCATCCGTTGTTTCTCACCACCAGAAAACACATCCTTCCAATCACTAACTGTGTCCCAGCCTGGAAATAAAAATGGTTACAATGACATATTTAAACAAGAATGCAAGTCCAGATTGCAGGATCATTGCAAGTTTCATCTATAATTATAGATTAATAAATGCGTATTACTTGATGCGAGTGAAATTGTACAACAATAATGCACGGCGTGCATAAGTTGGAGTTGTGCGCCTCGTGTGAGTTGGACAACTTCGACTTCAGCACAAGGTGCATTATTTTTGTACAATTTCACGAGCGCCAAGTAAAGAGCATTTATTAATCTAATTCATACATGACAATAATTAGAATACAGCTGTAAAGAAATTTAATAGCATAATTATTTTAAAATATTTTTTTTTGTTGCAAACAAAATAAAAACCATCCATCATTTCATGTTAATTTAATTTTACTTTTCCTTTAAACTGAAACTTGTACGCATGTTACGAGTATGCGTACATGGAACTGAATAACGCACCACGCAATACGCAGAGTGCAACTAGACAAGATTAATGAATGCGCAAAGGTTACCAATTACTGTCCAATTAGATGATCTCAATGTGTATTTAATGCAGAGTGTATCGATACATTATTCAATATTGTCTGTCATTCAGCAGTAGAAAATGTTAGATTGTGAATTAAACCAAACATATTATTGTCTTTTTAACATTACCTCCTTCTCGATGAACAATATGACTGAGATGCACAATATCCAGGATGGCTTCAAGGTCATTGTCACTGATACCTTTACTCCTCATTACCTCGACTGAATCTGGGTAGATGACTTGATCACGCAGAGTACCAAGGGACATGTATGGTCTGGAAATGAATGACAAAATTCAGTGCACTGAAAGTAACATAGCAATTTATCACTTGGTTGACATGATTTCTTGAATTCTATTGGTCAAAAGCACAAAGCATACCCGTATTGCATGTCTTAGGCTGCGATCACGTAGAAGTATACGCATTGGTATATGGTATAAGTTATTCGCTATTCGCTCCTGGGGAGGCACCCATGTGTTTAGTGAAAATATGAGTGCCTTCCCGGGAGCGTATAGCAAATACCGTATATTTCTATGTGATTACAGCCTAAAGTTCAAAAGTAACCTGAATAGCGAGAATCCTGGATAGCGTATACAAAGCATTATCGCACAAAGCCTAGTGCATGTGATATGTTTTGTACCAAGCAATGTGGTTAAATATTACGGTCCGTATTCCGGAAAGGTGTTAAGCTAAACCACGGTTTTAAATGAATACTATGGCCAGTATTCCAGAAAGGTGTTTAGCTAAACCAAGGTTTAACTGAACTTCAACTGTCCAGGAATGATACGCACCATTGCAGCCTTCAAGCGGAACAGTTCAATGAGGAGAATTAAAACCATGATTTAGCTAAACACCTTTCTGGAATACGGGCCAAACTGTCCAGGAATGATACACACCATTGCAGCTTTCATGCGGAACGGTTCAATGAGCCGTGCTGTTGATGAGAAATTAAAACCATGGTTTAGCTAAACACCTTTCTGGAACAAAGGTCTTAGGCCCGTATTCCAGAAAGGTGTTTAGCTAGACCACAGTTTAACTGAACATCAACTGTACAGGAATGATAAGCTGCAACAGGCAGCTTTCAAGCGGAACATTTCAATGAGCCGGGCTGTTGACGAGAATTAAAACCTTGGTTTAGCTAAACACCTTTCTGGAATAACTAACGGGCCTATATGTTTAACAACACATCTGTTTTACTTGGTATACTTTATTATTTATGGGAAAATGTTGATTTTGCTAACATAGATTTAGAGAGTAGATACCAATTTCTTTGTCATTTTTATTCCAGAATGCGAGATCAAACTTTGAAAGGTGATGAATGAAAACAAAATTCTGGTTTACAGGAACATTTTCTGACAAGTTAAACAATCAAAACTGATTTACAGGCCACTGTATTTTTTAGTATTCATCTTCAGTAATGATATGTTAAAACAGAATACTAAACTAGATGATTTAGAAGACTCAAAGCAGAAGAGGTAGTGAGCTTAAGTCACATTTGACAAATTAAATCAACTTATTTAAGTCAATCAACTCAGAAGTACACATCAAACTATGCAGTTAATTATGCATGATCTGCATCACCTACATGTTGCAAAATGCACATCTATGTTGTCAAATGCATTCACAATTGCATGGTAAATTGATGGAAAAATAAAATTGGACATTTATGTAGTAAATTTGATATTTATGTAGTAGATTTGATATTTATCTCTAAGTGCATAAAATTGGACATTTATGTAGTAAATTTGATATTTATGTAGTAGATTTGATATTTATCTCTAAATGCATGTTTGATTGAATGGCGCTATTTTGAAAAACATTAACATCATAATTTATAAGATGTGGGCGCATGTGGTCTACCAGAAGAGTGCAGGACTCATAAATGGAAGGTTGTGAGTTTGAGCCCCACTAGTGCCAACATGTTGTGAACCTGGGAAAATCACTTTATCACACTTGCATTGTTGACCAAAGCACATTGGGAGAGAAGATCATAACCTAAGTGCAAATATGTCTGCACCAAAGGGCACGGCTGCAAATGGTCTAGTATAAGGTGAAATGGTTCTGATGATTCCCCTGTAGGGCGGTAATAATAAAAATGACCAACACAGTAGTACTACGTTGAGCAGCGTAAATAAATAAATGCTGTGTGTTATCATTATCATTTCTACATAAATAAATTGATTACCAAAAGTAACTATTGATGCTCGTCAAATCAACCTACCTTTGTGGAATGAAGACCATATGCTTAGGATCAGGGTGAATAAGACGTCCTTTGTATGCAGGCCACAAGCCACACAGAATCCTAAACAAAGAGCTCTTGCCACAGCCATTTGGGCCTGTAATTAGTAGGTGCATCCCTTCAGTCACCTGATGGTAAACAATAGAGGAAACAACATCTTTAACTACGCATATTACCTACTACAGTTCTCTGAAAAAAACCTTTTTATTCTGGGTGGGACCAAATTGCAGTGTGCCTGAACATCAAACCAATCAAATCGATCAAGACAAACATCAACAGAACGGACAAATCACACAAGCTCATAAAATTTAACCTTAATGCACAAGATGCATAAAAGTGATAAAGGGTTTCTTCAGGTAACTGTAATAGTTTATTGTTGCCCCTCATTTTGATTATTGCAACATTGTTTGGGGAAGGTGCAATAAATGTGATGTAAATAAACTACAAGTGTTACAAAATCGAGCTGCAAAAATTATTAAAAATAGATATACATACATACATACAACTGGGCATTTTTAAAGCGCCATTTCATTAAGATCACGGCGCTATGATTCTAGTAGCAAAGCATTAAGTGATTTAAATTGGAGAAATTTGAATGACAGACTTTTCTATAATGAAGCTGTTACAATGTTCAAGATTATTAATCATGATGCACCAGATTATATATGTAAAAGAGAACAATAAGAAAGAAACAAATTATAATATGAGAAATAATGGCAATTTGTATCAAGCCAAACCAAACACAGATGATAAAAAACATAGTTTAAGTTACAGAGGAGCAACGCTGTGGAATTCACTCGACAATAATGTAAAATGTGCAATGAACCTAAATTCTTTTAAACAAAAATATATGTGTGTATATTAATTTGACGTTTAATTTGCAATATAAATCAAACCTTGTGCAACTTTAGGTTTTATAATTTTTACAATGTGAAAAATGGTTAAATCATGGCTTTTATGTTCTTTAAATGGTGTAATATATGATGTCATGTGTCAAAAATCATGCTTCTAAGCTTTGAAATATGTAAATATATATATTTTTATGCTTGATGTTATATGTTTTTATGCCTTGAAATGTGGATA
>JXSR01S000023.1:13465-28779 GCA_000969725.1 Ophiothrix spiculata
TCTTGCACAAAAGTATCAATTTTCTAACCCTTTTGAAGAAATTTTAATTAGTTTTGAACAGCGTAATCTGTAAAATTCTGAGACCATTAGTGGACCATTAATGTTTTGAGATGCATCATATTAATGCTTTTATAAATATTTTTTTAAAATGATTTAAATGGCCTCTACATTTGTATTTATGGTCAATTTCTTTTAATTTAATATTCTAATTATGTGTTTGATAACATTCCGTATTGCAAGTGCAAGAAAGTCGTATCTGCAATGGGTGCCTTATGTTACATTATTTAACATATTATCATTAGAGTGTGAAAGATTGCTCACAATTTCCCATCCATATGTCAGTGGCTCTTGAAATGGTTCTTCAGGTGAGATTACACAATGCACAATGCACTTTAATGACAAGTGGCAGCCATTGCAGATCGTCATGTGAGTGCAAGAAAGTCGTATCTGCAATAGCTGCCTTGCGTCATAAATTACGATTGCACACTGTATGACCTCCAGTCTTGGGTCAGTGGTTCTTGAAATGGTTCTTCGGGTGACAGTATGACAGGAACATTTTGAGTTATTTTTCACATTCTTGTTACAAGTTGTAAAATAAATATAACTTAGGGCAGCCATTGCAGATACGACTTAATAATTCAAACCTATTTGACCATTAAAAGGGTGAAGAAGCCAAGATGAAGCCCAAAGGATTATGCATAGGAGATCTCAAGGATGCACTACCGGTGGTTGTCATGGAGACCTCCAAGAGAGAAGCTGTCTGGAGTGAAGGATTAGGGCTCACTGCAGCTGCACTCTCCATGGATCTTCCATCAAAGGTATGTTATAAGTCAATTCAAGGATCCAGTCTAAGCTGTGCACTACGCCTGGATATATAATTGAAATCATTGAATTTCCTACAAATAAAATCTGCAGGGTGCGTATGATGAGAGCGAGCGCGACTACGCATCGACAACGAAATGCACTGCGCGTATCTTGATTGTTTGTTCGACACAGCGATCGCGTAAAAAAATCAAGTCTTTCGTACTACGCGAGGTGATATGCTTGTTTACTCCTTGCATTTGTTGCGTTCAATATTTCATAACTTGTAGGAAATTTAATGACTTCAATAATAGTACTAAACACTTTAACAAAATTGTCATACCATTAAATCAAACTTTTAGTCACTATTTAAGTTTGGTTTGATTATTGAATTATCCATTTATTTGTTTTTCTGCAATGTATTTAGCTTTAGTTTCTCAAAATTTTCGTATTGCTTGACGCGAGTGAAATTGTACAACAATAATGCACAGCGTGCTGAAGTTGGAGTTGTCCACACTCACAAGCCAAAGCCGAGTGAGTTGGACAACTTCGACTTCAGCACAAGGTACATTATTTTTGTAAAATTTCACGAGCTCCAAGTAAAGAGCAGTTATTAATCTAATTCATACACAAAAATGATTTGAATAAAATTGCAAAGAAATTAAATGGCGTAAGTATTTTAAAATGTGTTTACTATTTCAATAAAGCATAGAAAATACAACCATCCATCGTCCCATATTAATCATTGTAATTTAGATTTACCTTCCTTTTAAAATGAAACTTGCCATACAAGCACGAGCATGTTACGCGAACGCGTACATGGAATTGTACAACGCACTACGCAATATGCAGCGTGCAACTAGACAAGATTAATGAATCCGTAAAAGTTACCAACTGTCAAGTTAGATTTACAATTTCAACGCGTACTTAACGCAGAGTGTATGAATCGGGAATAATGAATGGTAACTCTATCATTTTCCTCACAGCCTAAACCACAGGTTTCAGAAGAGACACCTCAATATGACAGTAGGCCTACCTCGGAAGTGGCACCATCCTGGACCAAAGAAGCTGTGTTCTTAAATGACGACCAATTCACCATTAGTGAAAATGACGCTGATGTAAGTATGGAGAGCGGAAAATAAGAATTTGCATCAAATATAGATTCTGCCCTCTGGAACATAGTCAAAATGAGTCTTCTGAAGGTATTCAAGGTCTTAGACAAAGTTTTATAGAATCTAGATAATTTTCATGATTTGATTTTGTTTAGGAGAAAATTATAGTATTTTAGTTTAGCATTAACTACGATTGGAGGTTATTCTTGCCTCACAAGCAAAGATAGTTTGACTTTTACATCCAATACTTTTTGTACAATTTAATGTCCGTAAATTAACGTCGTCGCTATTATTAATATTTTAATATTGTTTGTTTGCTTATTTTGTAAAACAAAACAAGCAACGTTTCACATGTTCCAGATTTCATTCCAGTTATTTTGTAAAGGTGCAATTCATGATTCTGATGTGACAAAAACCTCACCTCTTTTCTAGCTAAATAAAAAGAAGAGTATAACATGATTTCAACCATTTATTTGCAAGATGCAAGTTTTTCAGCATTTAAAAAATCTCCATAGGGTACTGTGTTTTCTCATTTTTTTCAAAACTGTAAGTACATTTTCAAAGGGGTTGTAACATAATACAAATATAGGATTCTTCCTAACTGAAAAATCCAGTTTTGATAAAGGTGATCTTGAGGACAAAAAGTGGATCATGAATTGCCCTTTGAGACTGCTCTCATGCCTGTTGTTTGTATCTAGTCACATTCTCAATATTTCTACTTGTAGGAGTTCAAGCCTCTCATCCCAATGACAGGCAAGCAGGCAGTGGAGCTGTTTGGCCAGGGACGTCATCTTGGAAAGGCCAAGTTTGTCTATCTCAACAAGACGCCCAACAGGCATTACAGGCCATATGACTTGACAGTTGTACCAAAACATAAGGTAAGTTGATTTATTAAAGTGCTCATTTTGTTCATTGTTGAGTTCTTTACCCAGGGTTACTTACATTGACAAGGTATACGTATATGTCCCTGCCTTTTGGGGTGGGTTTTTCACCGATTTGGTATAGCGATCGGGTGGTTTTCGTCTCAGATGAAAGTATCCAATTTTCATAAGTTGGGTGCTTTGTGGCAGGGGTGTGACTCTTCAGGAATTTTCCTGATTTCAGGATTTTTGTGTAGATATCAGGATGTTTTTGTTCAAAATTTTCAAAATTTTATTTGTTTTCAGCCCGATATTGGTCATTCTAGACCAATTTTATGCTGGGTTTTTTTCAGGATTTTTACAAAAAAATCAATAAACACCCCTGTTGTGGGAAAATTTGCAAAAAGGCACCCAATTTGAGTAAAATTAGGTGCTTTTCTATCAAAATTGGCATATTGATGGCCGGGTGGGTTTTTGAGCCAAAAATAGGTATAGAGATGGTCAGTTTTTCAAAGTCCGGCAGGCACATACCCATACAAATTTTTTTGAAGAACCCCTGCCGGGGTTCTTTATCTATTTTAAAAAGGGTAATTGGTACTCATTTTTATCACTGGTTGAAATAACAACCCTGATCATACCAATGTTAAGATTTAATGACATTAAGACAAGTTAATTCCAGGAAACTTCGTTAAGCTATCTACAGAAAGAATCAAACCTACAACATTGTATACGAACAAGTGTTTGAAGTTTTCAGAAGTTAATGATTTTTTACTAGAAACACCCAATAGACCATCATCTAAACCAGTGGTAGAGGAACAATCAGTCAGTCATTTAGACACAAGTACTTGACAAAACAGGGGGAAGGGTTTCTCCAAAATAATTACAGAAGTATTTTAGTGTCATAGAACTGTATTCAATTCATTTTGATATCTTGGGCCCACACATAACATATCTTTGATTACCGTATTGTTTGAAGCAGCTTTCAAAGACTATACATATCACATCATCATGTGAATGCAAGAAAGTTGTAGTCCAATAGCTGCCATTTGTCATCAATTTGTATGATACACTATCTAGTGTACAGTTTTGGGTCAGTGCCTCTTGAAATGGTGCTTAAAGTGACAAAAATGGTTCTAAACATCCTCTAAAGAACCATTTAAAGGACCATTGATTTATGGGAGAAAAGTTTAGAGTTTGTTTTTGTCACATTCTAGTAGCAAGGTGCGAAATAAATATAGCTTATGGCAGCCAACTGTTCCAGATACAACTTTCTTCAATTCACTTGACAACATTTTCAGAAGAGACAATTTCCTAATATGGAAGACAGTGTTGTAGTCGAGGACCTGGTGTCCGAGGCCAAGGCCAAGGCCAAGGACTTGGTGTCCGAGGCCAAGGCCAAGGCCAAGGACTTGGTGTCCGAGGCCAAGGCCAAGGCCAAGGACTTAGTGTCCGAGGCCAAGGACTAGGTGTCCGAGGCCAAGGACTAGGTGTCCGAGGCCAAGGACTTGTGTCTCCGAGGCCAAGGCCGAGGACCAAGGACTTTTCCAATGCAACTATAATAGTACCCGCACTATAAACACACTCATGCACCACATAAAATGACATTTTGACCACGACTGACCTTGAATAAAGGGATATTCATTGTTTAAGTGTGGTCAATGTTTGGTTAAGGGTTAATGACTTTCAGCAGTGACCTTGAAATGATCTCGGATGACATGGATGAACTTTTTGAAAATTTAGGTTTCGCCTTGAAAATGACCATAAATGACCTTGGCTAATAAACTTTTGACCTTGTCTGACTTTGAGAAAATAGCTATTCATGGGCAAGGTTTGGTCCATGTGAGGTAAACGGTTCTTGAGTTAACGGCATTGACTTTGAAATGACCTAGAATGAAATGAAACATTTTGGGGTTTAACCTTGTAAATAACCTTTTGACCTTGACTGGAACCCTTTCGCCGCACCTGGAGGTTGGTCATGAGATGTGCAATTTTAGTTGAAAAACACCCCACATTGATCTTTTGAACAGGGGAAGATATGGCAACCCGTGGTCACTTACAATGATGGATGGTACGGTTATGTACCATGCTCAAGATGCCTATTTCAAGAATAATTCAGTTCCAAAGACTCTTATTTTCCTCCGATTTTCAAGGAAAAGTATATGTAATTTCTGCTATCAACGAAAAAGTTGTGGTTAGTAAAGTATGCGCTCAATATTAAAGATTGTTTTATTTTGAACAACTATAAACAACATCATTTCACAAGTATCAACATCTGAGACAAAACAATTGTGTGAAGACTTGACTAAAATTTTGCAAAAACATGATAGTTTGTTGTAGTAAATAGGTTGCCAACATTTTGAGAGAGTCTACAAAATGAAGCAGTTTACAAATTACATGTACATTTTCTCGGCCAATTTGAGACAATTTATTTTGTTTTTAAAAACTGAGATATCAGTAAATCCTCAACCACAAAAATGTTCGTTGTTAACAGAAACAGATTGTACTCAAAACGGTGTTTTATAAAATTTTCAACCAAATTTTGAAAAATGTTCAGCTCCAATAGTCGTTTTTTATGGGGAAAAAACAGTTCCTGAGGCATGATTTGGAAAAAAATCAGTTCCATTGACCCTATTTTTGACCAAAATCAGTTCCGCAAGACTCTATGTTGGATATCGCGTGTGGCACATAGGCATGACAACAGTTTAGTCCTCTGACATTTGATATGATTGGCACCAGTTATGAAAGTTACATTTTAAACAAATTGTTATAGTGTTATAGTGCATTAAAGGATGTTGTGAATATCTTCTTTGCAAAGTTTCACCTAATGATCATTTTTTTTTAAAATTTTGAATTAATATTTTTCAATAAAAACAAGCAATTTTGCCTGTCCTCGGCAGTCCTCGGCACCGAGGACCAAGGACTTAGAGGTCCGAGGCCAAGGCCAAGGCCAAGGACTTCATGTCCGAGGC
The DNA here is from genome assembly GCA_000969725.1 of Ophiothrix spiculata. Classification (NCBI taxonomy): domain Eukaryota; kingdom Metazoa; phylum Echinodermata; class Ophiuroidea; order Amphilepidida; family Ophiotrichidae; genus Ophiothrix; species Ophiothrix spiculata. Next base: position 19,208 of record JXSR01S000023.1, read on the forward strand.
CAAGGCCTTCATGTCCGAGGACCAAGGACTTCAAAAAATGTCCTTAAGGACTCCTCGAGGCCAAGGCCTGGCCTCGAGGACTACAACACTGGAAGAGCATTATCTCTGTCCCATGGAATTGCACACAGCGCTGAACAACAATTGTAAAATGGATGAAGTGTAGCAACATATGATGTGCAAGAGATTGAAGTCATGAACATGTCACCAACTATCATACTTTGAATGCACACAAAACCAATAGGTCAGGGGTTCTCAATTAAATATGTTGGCGGGCCATTAAGGACAAACGCCAGTTCAAAAATACATCTTGGAGAGCCAAATTAAGACCTTTCTAAATGCTTTTCCCATATACTTCTGTATTTCAGAGGGTATCGAAGGGCCAAATAAAAGTAGTTCACGGGCTGGATTTGGCCCGTGGGCCGCTATTTGAGAAGGCCTGCAATAGGTGATACCTTTTGCTTCATGCTTGCTCGCTTTCATTGATTTGAACAATACAGAGTGAGGTTAGACTGTGATTAGTGACAAAAGGATTACCAGACCTTCAGTCAAATCTTCTCAAAAAACAATGATGTGTGTAATATAGTGTATTTGTAGATGCAGACCTGAAACTTTTCAGCTTTTCAGCTAATATCAGCTCTTTTTATTCACTTTTCAGCTGATTCCAGTTCTTATTATTACACTTTTCAGCTCTTTTTCTTGATAAATCAACCAAATTTAAGGTCTTTGGTGCAGAATTTAACAGTTTTCAGCTCTTTTTTTAAAGATTCAGTTTCAGGTCTGTAGATGTGCTAGCTCCATATTTGGAAATCGTCCTTACTGACTTTTATTCACTTTTATTGCAGGCAAACCTTGATGAACATTGGATTGTATCATGTTTTGGCATCATGCATAAGATTGATGGCAAGCCAGCACAGAGTATGGCGCTCTATGACTGGCATAGAGAAGCTGTGTTATGGACAACGCTGACCAAGATACCATTCTATAAATTCTATCTGGTCAAGAAAGCTTTTATTAGGTAAGACTTCATCTTGTGAGCAGATTTTATCTTGAGTTTTAAAGATACAATATATCTAATGAGGGCATTCTTCATTACATGTTTTACTGTCTTATTCTGTTGGACGCAGTTATTGAATTTGGCGTACTCATTCCTTGTTACTGGAGTGAAACTTACTCTGCGATGTCTATGTAGTGAACCAATATTTCCAAAATATTTAATGTTTCAACTCTGATTCATTAATTTGTTTTTATAATAAAGTTGAAAGACACATTAATACACAATATATCAGGGGTTCTCAATTAAATTTGTTGGCGGGCCATTAAGGACAAACGCCAGTTTAAAAATACATCTTGGAGGGCCAAATTAAGACCCTTTTCAATGCTTTTCCTATATACTTCTGTACTCCAGAAGCGATCGAAGGGCCAAATAAAAGTAGTTCATTGGCCCGCGGGCCGCTATTTGAGAAGGCCTGCAATATATCAAAGGTAGGGATAGATACAAAAAATAATTTAGTTGCAAAGATAAATTTTTGGACTTTGTCATTCACCTGCAATGCAATGTTTCACGTCAGGGAGTAACATGGAACAGCCTCAGTTTACCAATCAGATGACAAGATTCTAGTCTGTGACATCAGTGCTTCCAACAGACTATAGTGTGGTGGACCATAAACCACAAGTTAAAGGTTGCATCTGCTCTCCAACCTAGTCACTTTGCTAGTAGATGCAAGCCCCCCCCCCCCCGACAAAAAAATTGAGCAGGAAATCGGGACAGCAAGCGGGTAAAAATCGGGAAGGACAAGAAAAATGAGAGAGCAGCTGCTTGTCAGTTTTTCAAATCAACTTGAATTTATTTTGGGTGCACGAAAATAGATTTGATGCCGTGAAAAATTGGGAAGAAATGTGCAAAAGCCGGGGGAAAATCGGGATGAAATGTCTTAGCCCCCCCCCCCCCGACCAAAAAATCTGGCTACGCCACTTCACTCAATAGATTATTTATATAATCTCACTTTACATTTGGATAATTTAAGGCTGCTTAAAAATAATTTTAGTTTCTCGTTGTTCCCCAGCCTTTTTGCTGTCACATTTAGCCCTGAAATTTGCTGGAAATTGTCTGATTCCATTTATTTTTCATGTATAACGTGAAAGAAATAGCACAAAATTTGTCCCTCCTCTTTTAAAAGACTTGTTTAAAAAAAAAGGGCCCTCCCGCCTCACTTTTCAAAGACAAGGTGCTACAAGAAACTACTTTTTTTTTAAAAAAACTGCCTAATACATCTTGGATTTATATAATCTTGTACATCATATTTTTCCTTGATAGGTGGCAGGCAAACCATAAGTTCAACCAGTATGCAAAGATTCGTGAGAAAATACGAGACACTTTGATACTAGCTGTTCCTAATTTTGGCGCCCCCATGCTTCAAATATCCAAACTACTTCAGGAGTTGGTCACCGTACGCATGCTACCACTGGAACTAGAGTAAGTACCATTATACGCCTGGGGCCGATTTCAATAACATCTAAACTCATCGCAAATGCCGATATTCATCGCAACAGCTAGTGCGATCAATTTAGGAAAACCGATTTCAATATTATTGCATAGCTTTACGAGTGTGATGTATTTTGTGCGGATACTATTGAGAAGACGTAAACAAAATTCATTGCAGCATTATTCATGTTAGATATTGGCAAGTCAAGTCCTTTTAAAGATTATTTTTGAAAGATACAAACAGGAGATTATTATACATAGTTATACTATAATCCAATGGAAGTTTCAATTCTGAATAAATTAAATAACCACACTTCTTATCGGTGATGATCGTCTGCAAATCTCATTTTTATTCCAACGTAATATTTTGAATATTTCTACAATGGATTTATGGTCTTCTGTGTGCAGTATAAAATATTCATTGCACTTGGAAAATTGTGCCGCAATTTACGCCACGCGTCCATGACATTTGTTAACGAAATGTGCGATGACCACATTCACAAGTATTAAATTAATTTTTGAAACTCAAAATTAATCGCACTTAACATTTGCAATGATCATACGATAAATTTGGGTTTGCGAGTGATTCAGCATTCATCATAGTACGATGATCGTAGGGAAATAGGTCCCTGATGTCACTTGTCTTTCTGATCTCAATGAGAAGCTCTGACTAGAAATAGGCATCAAGAAATTGCCAATTGGTGTTACCGATTTGGAGTCATATGATGTAGGTGGTGTTGCCCCATGGGTAATGAGTTGGTTAAAAAGTATCTGGATTTTTGCATTCAAATCACAAAACAAGTTTGAATATTGGTTAGATAACTTTAATTTTTAATGGGATTTTAAACCACATTATTTCTCCTTTAAAAAATATGTTACACCTTCAAGCAAGTCACCAACACTGGAATTGGAAATAAAAATTATAATTTTTTCTCAATTTATCAAAGACTTACTGTTTTCTTGATTCTTGGAAAGTGATAAACCTTTCATTTCATTTATTTGTTTCATCTCACCATACACAAGGAAATATAATTGTGTATAATACTACAGCCTTTAGAAGGCACAAATCTGTCACATTACATAAAAGGCGACCTCGATCAGACTTCTATGATGGCTCTTCAGGTTCCTCTGTCAGTCATGGTAGTAGCAAGTTCTCCCCTTGTTTGGCCAGTGTCCTTCAGTATCCTGGGAGTTTAAAATCCTCTTTTCTGTATATTGATCTGACTTTGATTTGTTGAGGATAAAATAAATCGTAATAAATTTCACTTGAAAACTCAACATTTTATGCTACGTTTTTGGAGCATAGTACAATTTATTTTGATGTATTCCAGTATTTTTGATTTGACCAAATCTTATCAAAATGGTCTTTAAACAGTATTTTTGACCAACAATACTGGAATATTGAAATAAATTTAACAATTATACTGGTATAAACCCAGTGTTTTTTACCAACAATACTAGAATACAAAAACTTCACTAGAACTGGACAATACTGATCGGACAATATTTAAATATCTTGTATTTGTCCAAATATTGTGTTCCAGTGTCTCGGGCCTAAAGTATACGGTTTCCCTTATATATGAACAGATTCCAATCAAAGCCATGAAAGTCAGAGAAAAGCAATGCAAGACTGCATAGTAAAAGTGATAGCAATTGCAATTATCCAGTGGTTTAGGAAAATGTACAAAAAATATGTAAATACATGAATAAGAGTTGTTAATGTAATCTTTGAATTTCCTATGTCAAATCATAATGGTACCTCTACTAAAGTATGTATTGAGTTTTGCAACACTAATGCAAAACGCACTGGGTGCATCATGAATTGCAGGCTTTGGCAGTTACAATACCTGGAGTTGATTAGTTAGATAGTTATGGGGATTTTTGCTATACTTTGATCAACACCAAATAGGCAGGCCTCTTCACATCGTGAATTGATACAGATAAGCACGTGCGTAGCTAAACACAGCACAACTGCAGGAGACGCAGCACGCGTTGACCGTATGATTCGCGCATCAGTATCTACGGCGCGCGTGTAAGTGGAATTATGTTTACTTGCAGATGAAGAAAAGCCTCATAATTACTGCCTATTTAGTACTGATCAAAGCATAATCATATGCAGATTTTCATTCTAGGAAATTTGAAAGCTACAGTAATAGCTTGCAACCTGCAAATTGTAGCTCCATCTCACCTACTCACAAACAATAAAGCAAAGTAACAAAAATAACCAGTTGATCATCCCTGCCCTCAGCAATTTTTCAGAAATTCCAAAACTTTTTGTTATTTTTTTCCCTTTGCTTTATTATTTAATATCAGAGGATGAGATACAAGTGTTAGGGTATCATTCATAAACCCACTAAACATAATTTCTCCATCTTTGAGGTTGTAGGTGTAGAGATATGAGGAAATAACAATGGCTTCCTTGTAATATGGCAAACATTCAGCTGATGAAAATTAGCACAAAATATAGTAAATTGCTGAAAAATAATAAATAATAAGGACCTCCCTCAACAACTTTTTAAAAAAGTCTGGACGATCAACTTGTAACTTTTGTTACTTGGCCTAATATATGCAGCATTTTATGATTACCTTTACTAACTTAATCTGATTGGAAACAAATTGGATTTAGTGTCATGTTCAGTTGTAGATGAAAACTATTTTTTGGGCTCATTTTATTTCAGCAGAAGGATTTCTACAACATATCAAAAAATAAAGATCGCTTTCATAGTAACTTTTTTCAATATCTATAGGATTTTGGAATCATGTCATTTTTGCAACATAATTTCCGGCTCTTAGCCACACATTGAAACTCGGTCTTCATGCGCTAATAAAACATGCAGAAATCAAATATTACGCAAATTTCAAGTTGAAAACATATAGAATAGGACTTGTGGCAATCTGCAAATATGAAATTTGATGACAAAAATAACACATAAAGCACTAAAAATTGGATATAAAGAAAAAAATAAGGGACTTTTAGTGTGATGAACTTTGGCTGGAAGTGGCTCTCTTTGCCTGAATTAGTGGTGTGTACCTTTATCTGGATTAATAAATATTCACAGGGGACTGTGGATTTGATAGATAGTCCATTGTTTGACATGCACACAACACATTTGTCTGTTTTTTCCCTTTGATTAGCCGATGCTACACACTTGCTGAATTTGAACACGCAGCCCAGAACAAGAAGAAGTATGGAGAGAATATCCTGGGGAAATTTTTCAAGTGAGTTTATATAGTAATGCCAACAACGTATACAGCCCTGTGTAAAGCGCTGGACTGTCACGGAGCTCAATTGGAGGGAATTCTTGCATCGCTTTTTACGAAGACACAGATGCTGTATTCCCTTGGTGATTCAAACTGACACGTCCTCCTTAAATATATTATACTAGATTTTAACTAAAGATTGCCACAAAAGTATCTCCTCACCTCAAAAAAATGGCTTGTGTGCAAATATGGAACTCGCAAACTTAATTTGATGAAGTGCGGCTTTTAGCAACCATTATGGAGGATGTGATCTGATTGTTATATCTGCATAGACAGCCGTGCTGTGATCTTGATGAAATAGCACGTTAAATAAGCCTTTATGCATGTATGTATGTATGTATGTATTTTGTGTATAAGCGCTTGAATTTCAGCTTTCATTTGACAATCTATTTCTGACAATTGACTGAGAAATCTTGGAATTTATGAACTTTAAAAACCCTTTACCTCAATTCGAAAAAGTTGCTAATTTCATTTTTTGCACTCTAAAACCAGTAACGCAAGGCTACGGGTCAATATAAAGTAAGTGAGTTTGGTCACCAAAGCACACATTTTTTTTTCAAAAACATCCATCAAGGGTCTCTTAGCATCATCCATAAACTTGCAGGAGTGGTGCCAAGGGGGGGGGGGGGGCATTTGGGGCAAATGCCCCAGTCATAAGCCTTGTCCCCTATAGTTTCAGTCACTGGCACCAAATTTACACTCAGTTGCCCCTTATGACCTTTTGACTCAAACACTGTATTTTATTCCTGCTTGTTGCAGCTATTGTAAACTAATCGTTGAGAAGACTTGCCAAGATTCCATTGAGACATTGCGATTTTGTGAAGCACAGGCTAAGAAAGACAAAGCTCTCTTGTAAGTACAATGATATTTATCATACTATGTATTTATTGCTCTTTTAATTAATAGCAAAATGCTCAAATTGTTTTTTTTTTTGTAAGTGCTAAAGCAGGAACACAGTGAACAATAACGCACATGGATAGACTCTAAATGTAAACACCAGGCTTGAGAATTTTTAGATAATTATCTGATTTCAGATATTTTTATCATCTAAATAGCTCCAAGTTCACATAATTCGGGGCTTGATTTAACCATTTTAGTGGTTTTTGGTTAAATATTACCAAATTCAGATTTTTTCATGAAAAATCATTCTCATGCCTGAAAGACCTGTTATAGACATTAGAGTTCATTAATATACTCCATGTCCTAATAAGTGCTTCATAGCAGCTAAGCTATAATTTGATCAAGGCTAAATAGGCAGGCAGATTGATGCAGAAAAGCATGTGCATAGCTGGACATAGTACATATATGTGGCCAATAATGCATTGATTTCAATGGCACGAGCGTGAATGAGATTACCTTCACTTGTGGATGTAGAAAAGCCACAGAATCCCACCCATTTATTGATCAGTTTTAAGTATAAACATTATTGTGGAGGGATGTGCACTCTACATACTACTACTTTAACTGATCCAGAGACCCAAAAACAGTTTGCCCTCAAGATTGTTTGTAATTCTGGCCATCCCAAGGTCCATTATCAGTGAATCCAGTAAAGTATCAGACACTAGCTGGTTCAAATTTTAAGCAAATGAATACTAGTTGAGATATTAAGAACAAACCCATGCAACCCTGACTTTTGTTTGGTTTATCTATGTTTTCTCAAATGATGTGAGTGAGAAAATGCCAAAAGAATTCACCAATTTGTTGATGTCGGAGATGGGCAAATCTGACTCAGCACAATATACATTATTCTTGTACAATTTTGAGCATCGAGCAGGGAATGGTTATTATTTTTTTCTTTAAATGGTGATAACCATACTTGAAAAAGAAACACTTCATTTTGTAAAGTACAGAGTACACTATAATCATCCATCTGTTCCATACTGTACACTATAAAATAACACTATACGCACACTTTAAAAAATCATGTGACATGTAACAAGAGATGTGAAATTGCCAATTTTGCTGCATACTAACGTTGAGTGTATGAATATAACTTTCCTCTTGTTAGTTCCAAGGAGTCGCTCTATGTACAAAGACAGAAGAAAGAGCAACGAGAGGAAAACCTGAAGAAAGCACAGGTGGAGTCAAGGTAGGTGATAGATTCATCATATTCTTTTCTGAATTGAATTTTCAGTTTTTTCGTAATCATTTGATGTTAAGCTCTTCAGTATCATGTAAGCGATAATCACAGACACTTCTACCAAGTGTTCAGACCCAAAACGTTTCAGCTTTTCAGCTGATTGCAGCTCTTTTTGATTACACTTTTCAGCTCTTTTTTCTTGATAAATCAGCCAAATTTGAGCTGTTTGGTGCAGAAATTTTTTTAGCTCTTTTTTTGAAGATTCAATTTCAGGTCTGAAGTGTTGTTTCAGGTGGCCCAGGTGTCTTGTCATTTTCATAGTTACAAGGGTAACATCCCTGGCAAAGAAATAACCATACTTCTAGCCATGGTTTACAATTACAGAATGTTTTGTTTTTATTCTGAGTTAATAATTTGCATGTTTTTATAGCACATATTTATAATCAAAACAGATTCTTGAAATGCTTTTACCTATTAGTATCGCTGTCATTAGAGAACTGTTGTAAACCAAAATCATTATCATTACGGCATAATGATTAAGCTTTAATAGCATGGCAACTGGCCAATGTTGACATCTATTGGTACTAAGATTGTGATGTTTACATCTTTTCATTTTTAATCTCTATGGACGAGCCTATCACAAATTTGTTGATGATCTCGTCCAAATATGGCACAAAATAGAGTCATGTGATATCAAGAATTTGCGATGACTTCCGTTTGCAATGTTTTCTCTACGGATGCTCATAAGTACTTGCAAGATATTCATTGCAAACAAAATCATCACAAATTGCGATGATTTTTTTCATTGCAAAATCTTGGTGAAAACGGGTTTTGGAAAATCCATCGCAAATTTGCGATGAAGTTTGGCATTTGCGATTGGATTTAGACATTAGGCCTAAAAAAAAAATGTTTGATTGGCGTAATAGAAAAAATTAGGGTAGGTAGGTCGGATTTTTTTAAAATTTTTATTTTTATTTTTAAGTCTATGTTTCACATACAAGAACACAAAATATGCGACAAATATACAAAAACATCTTCAATTTTTCTGTAACACATCTTTTGTCATTTTGAATGTCCTGCAAGCCATATCTTGGGCCCCCATGAATAGATTCCCATCAAATTTGGGATTTGGAGGTTTTTTACCATGCTCAAAAAATTAAAATATTTAGGGTTGGCGGTAAAAATAGGGTCGGTCGGGTTACGCCTATCAAAAAAATTTTTTAGGCCTTAGTGAAATAGGCCCCAGGCCCCATCACTCGACCTTTTAATGCAAAGTATGGTATAGTTGCAGATCAAATTCAATTCAAGTCTTGTATTTTTTCTTTCAGACGTCTGGGAAACTTGGTCCAGCTTGTAGACAAAATGCTTCAGTGCCATCTTCTTGAAGTCACACGGACCAACGTTGCCAACTTTGTCAACGAGACGATGGTGGAAGGCGTCACGCCAGACAGGAATGCCTTGTTTGTGGTCAAGCTGATATTTAGCCCAAAGAGTAAGTCCCCAGGAGTCCCTCTTATTATAATAGACACAGACCAACTTGCCAACTTTGTCAACGAGACCATGGTAGAAGGCGTCACGCCAGACAGGAATGCCTTGTTTGTGGTCAAGCTGATATTTAGCCCAAAGAGTAAGTCCCAGGAGTCCCTCTCTGATTATAATAGTTGCCAACTTTGTCAACGAGACCATGGTAGAGACGTCACGCCAGACAGGAATGCCTTGTTTGTGGTCAAGCTGATATTTAGCCCAAAT
>JXSR01S000023.1:30917-41075 GCA_000969725.1 Ophiothrix spiculata
CATCTTGACCGGGAAATCATGAAAAACTACCGGTCCGGGTCGGTCCGGTCTAGAAAAAATCCTTTCGGGTCGGGGTCGGTCGGGGCAAGCTAAATTTTTATCGGGTCGGTCCGGTCGGGAAATAAATTTTCGGGGAACGACGGGGTCGGGGTGAGAAAAAACCTGCCCCGCAGGGCGTTACTAAGAGTAAGTCCCAGGAGTTCCTCTAATTATAATAGTTGCCAACTTTGTCAACGAGACCATGGTTGAAGGCGTCACGCCAGACAGGAATGCCTTGTTTGTGGTCAAGCTGATATTTAGCCCTAAGAGTAAGTCCCAGGAGTTCCTCTAATTATAATAGTTGCCAACTTTGTCAACGAGACGATGGTGGAAGGCGTCACGCCAGACAGGAATGCCTTGTTTGTGGTCAAGCTGATATTTAGCCCAAAGAGTAAGTCCCAGGAGTCCCTCTGATTATAATAGTTGAAGAACATTTGGAGATGGCCTAAATATTGGCAACTCACAAACACAAACACAAAGTTCTGTATGCATGCACAAAACAGGTTTAAGATTAAGACTGGGTCTAAAGGCCAGATTCCTTTTATCTGTTTGCGGCATGGTTGCAGTGCATTTTGCACTGTAAGGGTACTGGTAGTGGTATAATTCAAAGCACACGATTGAAAGGAGATGAATGGTATAAGGTTGGAAGCTGAGATTCAATTTTGTCTGTCCGTTTTTAATACGGTTTCATTTCAGCATCTTCTCTAATTAAAAAGTTTCCGCATGACCAAAACACATTCAAAACGGATGAATCGCTCCAGGGATTGATTCAGGTAAACGCATGGGTTTCCGGATAGCTGCACTGCAAATGGACCGGATAAAAGGAATAACTCTCGCTAAAACCATTATATCGATTCAAAACACATCGCGTGTGAAACGCATGTAGAATCGCATTGAAAACAGACGGTCAAAATTGAATCTCAGCTTAAACCTGATCCTATTCAATTATATGTTTTAAATTATACAATTAGCAGTACCCTTACAGTGCAAAACGCATCGCAACCGCACCGCAACCGGATAAAAGGAATCTTACCTTAAGTCATACTGCCATAAAAGGATCTTTTGAAGCATGTTTGAACTGCAACAGCTTGAAAATATTAAAGATTCATCAAAAAATCTTGCAAACAACACAAAATGTGTATTGTTTGAGGAAAATGTATTTAGCTGTGAAATGTAAACCAGTATCTTTAAACCTGATCTAACTCTTAAAACTTTTTTGTACATAAGGCAGGGTTAGTACGGGTCCTTGAATTTTATTTTGCAATTTCCAGGCCTGAAAGTCCTTGAAAAACTGACTTTATCAAAAAAAGTCCTTGAAAGTTCTGGAATTTTTGAATGTCAGAAATGTTATAAATTAATATGTCAAAAGAATTAATCATACAATTATTTATATCCAAAAATGAGCGAAAACAAAATTATTTTATTTGTTGACACATAGTCCACCGGCCGCCGCTGATAAGGGGAAAAGTCCTTGAATTCTTCTGGGAAAAGTCCCTGAATTTTGTAAGAGCAAAAGTGTACTAACCATGTAAGGTCAAAAGGTCTATGTGAATTGGCATTTTAGTTCTGTTGCGTTACCCGGCTTACTTAGGATGTAACTCTCGTCTTAGGTTCTATGATATTTGAAATGATTTACAATGAACATGAAGATGAGTGTGTTGGAAGAATATAATTATTATTTTTCAGAAAAAAGAGTTGAATTTTGGACAAGAAATCAGTGCTAATCCCCCTTAATGTGACTCTTGAATTGCTTTATTGCAGGTGTGCTGACTCTGTTCCCAACCAAAGAACAATTCAGCGGCACATTGTTAAGTATTCTGCTAGATATTCCGACATTGATAAGTGAGATGGCTCAGCCTATGGAGGACATTGCTAAGGGATGGCTCGGAAACAAGGAAGAGAACCAGGAGGAGACTGGCAGGTTGGTAGCCAAATTCTATGTAGAGTTCTCTGAAATTCAAAACAATATGCAAACCATGCCAAAGGTTGGTCAATCAATTGCCAACACTAACTTGATAACTTGAACTTAGAACCTTATGGGTATTTTAATAATAGTACAAGTCCAATTCAGATTTATTTCCATCATGATTCCTAAAAACAAACTAACTCATGCTAAAATACATGAAGCACAGATGAAGGTGATACAATGGAAAGCAAAGATGAATGTCTTTCATCCCAACTTTACAGCAAACAAAATGATCAAATGCTGTAAACACCAATATTTTTGCGCTCAGTAATTTTTGCGCACTGCCATTTCTCGACCATCTGGCGCGTTTTTATTTTTGGGCACGTGAACATTGGGCTACTATGGAATTTCCTTTGCCACAAATACACATTAATTTTTGCGTTTTTTTTTCATTTTGCACAAAAAGCGCGAATATAAATGTATTACGAAAAATACCACTTATACAGTACATGTAACCTCTTTACAACATCGCCCTACAGACTGGTTTCAATATATGTGAACAGAATTAGTGGATCTTTAACCGATATATTTCTTCAGTCATGTTCAAGTTAAATGTTTGATATTTTATTATCCTTAACAGATTATCTCAAGCAGACCACCCAAGATCACCGTCTTCTCGTTCCAGTCAAACGAGTCCAACTCTATCATCCAAATTCTCCCACAAACCTACCACGGCATTCAACGCTGCCAGCACCATGCCTCCTGAATCACGCTTCACCATGGCAACAAGGTCAGGAATGCCACCGGAATCAAGAGTAACCATGGCAACTAGGTCTATCGCCGGGTGGACAAGCCTCACAGCTGGAGAGGGTGATGATGCAATGACAGAACCTCCTCCTGGGGATGAGAATGGAGAGGAAGACCATGAACGTCACGATGAACCGTTGCCTGACATCTCGGAACCATTGTTGGAAGAAAAAGGTAATGGTTTAAAAAATCATTTTTTGGAATAATTGCAAAACAATACTGCTTTTCTACCATTTTTAAGATTGAGAAATTGTGTGATGCTTAATTGTTTGCTAAACCATCTGAATAACAGAGATGTCCCAGGTTCAATTCCTAGCTAAAGCAACAACAAACTGAAACCTTGCATCCCAATTGTTTTTGTTCTGGCAACTTCTTTTTTTACAAAAAATACTTAAAAACTTTGTAAAATCAGTCATGTTTTAGACTAGAATTTGACTGAAAAAATGTGAACAACACATGTAAATATTTGTAAAGGATGTTTACGAAAAATAAATTGGTTGGGTGTTGATTTTTTTTCCAGTTCAACCCAGTAAATCATCAGATGATTATGGTGTTGCTACTCCAGATCTTTGTTTGAAAAGTGATTTCAACTCGGATCTACTTGTACAAGGCAGAGGGTTTGTTGGACAAATGAATCCATTGGAGAGTGCCAATCTCCTGGAAAGACTCTCATCAGAGTAAGTAATAGACCATTTAGGTGTAGCACCCCTGGGTTTCATTAAACCTCTAGAAGGATCCTGTGTAATCTTGTTGTACAAGGCAGAGGGTTTGTTGGGCTAGTGAATCCATTGGAGAGTGCCAATCTCCTGGAAAGACTCTCATCAGAGTAAGTACTAGACCATTTAGGTGTAGCACCCCTGGGTTTCCTTAATCCTCTTGAAGGATCCTGTGTGATCTTGTTGTACAAGGCAGAGGGTTTGTTGGGCAAGTGAATCCATTGGAGAGTGCCAATCTCCTGGAAAGACTCTCATCAGAGTAAGTACTAGACAATTTAGGTGTAGCGCCCCTGGGTTTCATTAAACCTCTTGAAGGATCCTGTGTGATCTTGTTGTACAAGGCAAAGGGTTTGTTGGGCTAGTGAATCCATTGGAGAGTGCCAATCTCCTGGAAAGACTCTCATCAGAGTAAGTAATAGACCATTTAGGTGTAGCACCCCTGGGTTTCATTAAACATCTAGAAGGATCCTGTGTGATCTTGTTGTACTAGATCGTTATGCAAGTGCAAGAAAGTTGTATGTGCAATGGCTGCCCTGAGTTATATCTATTTAACCAATTGTCACAAGAATGTGAAAACCTCCTCTGTCTTACATCAGTGGTTCTTGAAATGGTTCTTCAGGTGACGGTGTCACCTGAAGAACCATTTCAAGAACCACTGACCTAAGACTGAAGATTATCCAGTGTGCAATCCAAATTGATGACAAATGGCACTTATTGCAGATACAACTTTCTTGCACTCACATGACAAGATATGGTTAGACAGTTAGACAGGTCAACTTATTAAAGAGTGCAAATCTCTTGGAAAAAAATACTCATCAGTGTTTTAAAAAATAGACCATTCCAGTGTAGCTGCCCCTAAGTGTTTTTAGTTGTTAAATATTCTGGTCAATGGGGCCATGAGAGCTTGGAATGTACATCCATGTAGAGTCCTGGAATGTACATCTATATGGATCTGACAAATGGTACATGTGTGTGCCTCAGAAACTGCGAGCTTGGGATGTATATCTATGTAGAGTCCTGGAATGTACATGCATGTGGATCTGACAAATGGTACATGCGTGTGCCTCATACACTGCGAGCTTGGGATGTACATCTACCTAGAGTCCTGGAATGTACATCCATGTGGATCTGACAAATGGTACATGTGTGTGTCTCATACACTGCGAGCTTGGGATGTACATCTACCTAGAGTACTGGAATGTACATCCATGTGGATCTGACAAATGGTACGTGCGTGTGTCTCATACACGGCAAGCTTGGGATGTACATCCATGTAGATTCCTGGAATGTACATCCATGTGGATCTGACCTATGGTACAGGCGTGTGCTTCATACACTGCGAGTGCATGTGCGGTAATGTGCGACTTGGTATGACGTGTAGGTACAGCGAGAAGGCGCTGTCAAATACACAGAGTTGACCACACAGTACGAATCCACATCTGATTGATGTGTCAATACTGTCATCGTGTAGACATAATCTAGAATGTTGGAATGGACATTGATGTACATACTAAGCTCTTGTGGTGCTTGCCTCAATATGATCACAAAGATTAGAAAAATATGAAGCTGCAGCAGTACTTTGGATGACGAATTTCACCCTTTAAAACAAAAATAATCTTGTATCTGTACAAGGGTGTTTTTGACTCTTTGGCCATATCATCAAATATCATCAGTAAATTTATCAATTAAATAACCATAGATTTATGAAGATACATTTTTGCAAAAGTCAACTGCATAGCATTTTGGTAAAATTCATCACATCTTTATTGTCCCCATAAAAACTGTGGTAAAAGTTTAAATAATAAAGCATTCTCCAATCAATTTAAAAGGGTGAATCCCTATAGGGGTAATGCAATTGTCAAAACATATACCAATCCATTTTTTAATTCCTTGGAATGCTCAAAAATCAGAAAAATATAGCAAAAAGGTATTTTTCCATACAGGACTGCTATGAGTTAGACTTTTTATGTGTAGCCCCTCTAGAGCAATGTGTATAAATTGATTGGCATGAGTAAAATAATGTTGAAAGGATGAAGAAGGGGTACACTTGAAAATGAACTTTTCATTTTTAATTATTGTAGTGAGGTGGTAAAAGAAGCACTAGCACAATTCCAGCATGTGATGGAGAGTGCTATGAGAGACATAGACAAGTTCTGTGAGGAGCACTCATGGTTGACAGAGATTCACAGATTCACCAGGACATGGGATCCAAGAGCTGTCAAGGAGTGGAAGAGAGCTCAGGCTTATACAATAGAGGTATGGCGATAGGCATATACCTGGCATAAATATGTACCTCTACAGTCTTGTTATAGATTTAAGGAGATTCAAAAATACTGCCCTGTGTTATACTGTAATTTTCTATGAGGCTCAAGTTGGAAGTATTCAAGGGGCCGCTTCAAAACTCAACCGGCGGTTGAACACTTGCAACCAGCGGTTCTTGCCGGCTGCTATCGTTCTCAACAATGGCAACTGTCCAGAACCACCAGTTCCAGGCGGTCGGCCGCTGGTCAAGTCAATTTGTATCAGCCAAAATTGATCCCAGGTACGGAGATTTAGTTGCTTAAAGGTAAATACTACTCAAAGACAACGTTACACAAATGTTACATAGACTTTGTGAGAGTTTTTGAAATAAAAAAATGCAAAATCTGATGGAAAAAAAGAAGACCCTCTAATTTGATCCCTATGCAGGGATGTCACTGCACTGATAAGACAGCTGGTCCCCATGCGTGATAAAAATTGCTCATTTGTATATCTGCGCTTCAAATCTATGTAACTAGATAATAATTTCTCTAGGACTTTTTATATATATTGTGACAAGAAGATGCGACTCACAGCACACCCATCCCTCATACCACATCATTATTTTTACTCTCTTTTTTCTCAATCCAGACAAAACTCGGTGAAATCCGTACGTGGATGGAGCGTGTGCGTAACGTGGAGCGAGGCTTCACCACTAGGAATGGCCTATTCCATGTGGATTGCGGAGCAGTACAGGAGACCATTGTCCCAGCTCTGATGTCTGCTTTCAAGGATCTGCTCAACTTTACTGCAGGGGAGGCCAGGAAGTTCTCCATGGCATTCATCAATGAAGTCAAAGCAGTGGTTGATGTAAGTCATCAGAATTTATGTTCATTGACAACGACATTGCTAATGTTAATTTCAGGGTCTTATGTCATGGTTGGCACTGTATGGAGATTTTCTGTTGAAGGTTGTGTAAAATTTAAAAAAAATATGATGGTTATATCAGATTTTGACCAAATGTTATTTTTGGTCGAACAAATATTCAAAATTACTTTTTTTTTTGTAATAAAAGCATTAAAAAAAAAATGCCCTTGTAAATTTGAAACTATTTTGATTTTGAATCTAAAAATAAATCTGGCGCAAATGTATACTTAATGTTTTGATATTTATCTTGGTTGTTGAAATATTACCAACAATATACCTTTTAAGATTTTCCATGTTTCTTAAAAATCTCAATTTTCAAGTTGTGAGGGTGGGATTGTAGGTATTTGTAGCCAATATTTGTTTGCATGAAAACCAACTCATTTACGCACATATTCACAGCATGTTATTGGTTGAATTCCAGTGTTTATGAAATGTTCATGGCTGCATGTTTTACACTTGAGTTAAATGATGCACTGTGTAGTAACTCTACTTCTGGGTGTCATATGAATTTGAGTGTCAATTGTCAGTTTAAAGCTGGAGATGTGTTCTTTTTTAATCTGCAACAAAACAATATTGACCACGGAAAAACTTTACTGGAGGTTTGTAGTGGATGTCACATACTTTCTAGACATGTGATTTGAGAATAATAGACATGAAAGAGAAAGTATTGGCATGTTTTTGCTTATCATGCATAGCAATGCAGAACATGCAAAGTGTTAAGGCTGGGGTAGACCTTCAAATGGCATAAAACATTTTTGTACTCTAACTTTTAAACTAATTGCATAAACTATATAAAAAGAATATATTTTTAGAAGCGGATTTTTATCCTGAACATTATGATGATATCAGTTTTTGACCTCAAATGTCAATTTTGGCAAAATATGCCCAAAACTATATTTTTAGAAGCAGATTTTTATCCTGAACATTATGATGATATCAGTTTTTGACCTCAAATGTCAATTTTGGCAAAAAATGCCCAAAACTGTATTTTTTGCCCCAAAATTTCTGGTCTGGAAAGCCTAACTAAAATTTGCATTGGTGAAATTATGAACTATTTTGCTTTTTGGAATTTAGAAACAAATGTCTAGGAACGGTTTTCTCCAATTTTTGAGTTTTGTCTTAGCTTTAAAAAAAATGCTAAAAATAGGTCAAAAAATGCAAAATATTCCACCGCTGCAACCAAAATGGCAATTTCTGGCCTATTTTTGACAATTTTTCAAAAAATAAGATAAAAATCAAAAATTTGAGAAAACCGTTCCTAGACATTTGTTTCTAATTTCAAAAAACCAAAAAGTTCAAAATTTCATGAATGCAAATTTTAGTTAGGCTTTCCAGAAATTTTTGGGCAAAAAATACGTTTTTGGCCTTTTTTGCCAGAATTGACATTTTTTGTCAAAAACTGATATCATCATGTTCAGGAAAAAATCCGCTTCTAAAAATGTATAGTTTATATAGTTTATGCAATTAGTTTGAAAGTTAGACTACAAAAACGGTTTATGCCATTTGAAGGTCTACCCCAGCCTTAAAGAACAATGAACAACTCTAACATCTTAGATAAATCCTATTGATTATCTTTAATCCATTGTTTTAAAAGCTGCATCCTCTGTGTTTATTTGCTGTAGGGTATGAAGGAGAAGGACACCAGTATGCATGCGTTTGCTGACTATGCGCAGCAGTACAGCACATACAAGATGAAGATGCCGGACTTACAGAAGGAAGTAGAGTACATCAAGTCACTCTTTGAGGTTTGTAAACAGACATAAAAATGTCATTATTTTAAATGTTGTCTATGTTTATGTTATGCCCAACTATGTAGAAATGACTTTCAACAACTCACTGCATCTTCTTATGCGGGAGCGCGCCGTTGTTGATTAGTGATGAATCCACAGTTGATATTCAAATAAGGGCGTCACGCACGGCACAGCGTACACAGGGGTGCGTTTACGCAGTGCACATAAATCGGCGCACTGTTCATCGCGTGTTGGGAACTCGAGTGCAAGGACTGGCGCTTGGGGATAGTTGAAAACGACAAAGCAACAATCATTTAAAACTAGCATTTTGTTTCAGATTCTCTCAAAGTATTTTTATTGAGATGAGTGTCTGTTAAATTGAAAACATTTAGAATTTAATTCATACGTTTTCAGGAAGATTTTCTATGTTGAAAGGTATTCAAACATGCTACAGAGTTCTTCATCGCTAATCAACAACTCTGCATCCGATGCGTCGGCGTATTTTTATCACACTCGGGTGGCTAAAGCCACCCTCGCGCGATAAAAAATACGCAGATGCATGGATGCATCGTTGTTGATTAGCGATGAACAACTCTGTAGCATGTTTGAATACCTAATTGTATCACTTTTTAAAAACAAATAGATACAACTCCTGCAACTAATTTTATATAATAGCTTAAGGTACGTTACATGTAGAATTTTCAAAAAACACCCTTAAAAATGTCGAAAGCTAGCAAGATTTTTGTCATTGTGGCATTTACACTATTTAAGAAAGAGGGTACCTTTTCACCTCAAGCTTTAAAGGAGCCTGGTCCGATTTCTCAAAATTTAGTTTTCAATGACATATGAAAGATGACCACTCAAGAGGTCTAAGTTTCAAATTTCAGCTGAATTGGTCAAACCATTTTGGTTTTATGGACAATTTTGTATTTCAGAGCTGTACCATAATTAGACACATTTCATACATATCTCCAAAACGAAAAATAACTCAGCCGTGAAATTTCGCATAGGTTATGAGAAAAATATGAGCAACATTTTGGTACTAAAATTTCAAAAAATTTGAAACAATGTTGAGGCAATCGGACCATGCTCCTTTAAGTCCTTGGGATCAATCAATGTTAGCACATAGGATTTTTTTTACTAAGCCTTGTATATTAGTATGCAACAATATGATTTTATCAACAATTCTCAGTGCTGTGTTATTGCCCATGCCTAGAAAAGCATGGTGTACTTGTGTGTATACGTTGCAGCACACAGCACACCAAATTTTACTTCAAGGCTCTAAATGTTTTGTCAGAGAATACTTTCCTTTAATGAGACAGCTACTGAACTGCAACAATGAATTCAAACAACAAGAAATCAAGAAAAAAAAACCTCCAGAGAGAAGTTTAATCAACATATTCTTTAAATGATTGGTTCTGAAGTAATCTGATTCTTGGACATTTCTACTGGATTAATCACTTTACCGTAATTTCTAGATCAGGGGTTCGCAACTAGTCCTTACAATGGGCCACATAAATGAAAAACATTGCAGGGAAAAGCGACAAACTTGCCTATTCCTCAGTGTATTCCTAATGTATTTTCTTTGTTTTTAGAGAGTGTCAAAGCGCCAATCAGTTCTTGTCAAAGCGCCAAATTTGGCGAAAACGCCGCTAGTTGAGAATCCCTGTTCTAGATGGGCATGGCAAATGCTAGTGTTACCAATTGGAGTATGTAGAAACAGGCTAATTGTCAATATATTTTCTTCTCTTGGAGTTATTCCAAAATTGACTCTTTTTTTTATAAAATCAGTACA
>JXSR01S000024.1:4622-23241 GCA_000969725.1 Ophiothrix spiculata
CATATTCCTAAGGGCCCACTTAAGATGTCTAGATAGGTGTCTTGCTTTCTTCACGAAATGCTCACGGCATTTCATCTTGCTCCTTAACTATATGGGGGGTTTTCAAAATGCTGAAAAGCTTGTAACTTTGAAACGAATGGTCGGAATCAAGTGAAATTTTCAGTATATATTTATGATGTGCTCTTCTTCTTAATCAGCTAGAAAACAGGTGAGGTTTTTGTCATGTCAAAATCATGAATTGCACCTTTAAAACAGTATGAACTGGTGTTTTTGTTTTGCGTAAGAGAGCAATGATAAGGCCTGATTGATTTACCACGATGGAGATCCCAAATGAGTCTTACTGTAGCCTTGTCCAAGGCTGGATTGGGCAGCCCCTCCCCCTTTCATGATTTAAGTTCAAGTATGAACAATATAGGCCTATATGAAACTGTCCATACCAATGGATTTTCCACTATTACTGCTGATAATCAAAGGTGTATGTGTCCCTAAAATATCAGATATTCTATTAATACTACTTGGCTAGCCACAGAGACCCACACTGAGAAATTTTGTTTCCTAGGGCCATATGTTCATAAATACACAAAATCTGTGTTTCCATCCAGCCTTGTAAACTAGCAAATTAATTTACCACCAGCAGTGGTGGTAGCCAATCACAGCACAGTATTGGTCAGATGCCTTGGGTCACTGCAACACACATGCACGTGGCCAAGTGTACACTGACTAGAAGAAACAGGCCTGTTCTATTGTGCTTTGGGTATGAAGCTTTTTGAATACACGGAAATAATAAGCAAACTTCAATCTAATTATGCTGAGGTGAAATTTGTATTGATTTAAATATTTGTTCTGTAGCAATTAAAACCTTCCTAACTTTTTGCCTCTCCTCCATATTGTGTAAATAAAGTTTAAAATAATGCTCCAAGTTTTTAAAACCTTTTGTCTTAAAAGTGGATCAGGCAGTGGATATTTCTTGATAAACAGTGAACTTGATACACTCTCAATTATTACATGGTATTATGTAATATCGTTAGCCACCTTACAAGTCCTTAGGCTGGACGTAACTATCCTTGCACATGTTCAAAACTGTGATATTTTTAGATTTTTCTATTGAAAGTGATAAATGTGCTCTTTTCTGGTGGGTTTTGTTTTGAAGTGCCAGGTAACCATGTGAATTGTAAAGTTGAAAAATTGTGGTAGGTTTACTGTGGCATATTCTCCAAAGGGACATTACCAGTGACATAATCAGCTTATAGGGTCCATACATACTTTGCTTGGTAAATTCATATTTTGTAAAATGAATATTAGCTTTTACTGTGGAGTACCTTGGATTGTTTATTTTCGTTTTAGTGTGTTTTGTTTAGGTAAAACTTGATTTGCAAAATAAGATGTATTTCTGTTTACAGAATAAACAATGCAATAAGACCTGAAAAATCCCAGAGATTTTAAGTGCCTAAGGAATTGAGACAAGTCTAGTCTTACTGTTGCGTTATAGCTTAAGAACGGGTGTTGGTTTAAGATGGTGGCTCAAACTAATTCCATCTGACATAGAACCCTCCTAAACTTATTAACATCGAGGAGCACATCCCCGGGAGCACATCAAGAAGAAAACTATTATTTATAGTTGAGAAAACAACAATTTTGCCACGTACATATTATTAGTCAGGCAGTAATATGATGTGTTCTCTTTCATGTTTGAAATTTGTAAATTAACTCCACCTGTAAATCTGGTCCCACATTTGCTGATCCCCCATCTTTTGTCGCGTTATAGTCTATACCAGCAAACGCGCTGTATTTTTACTGCCCTATTATTTTTACTTTCCCACGTGCCACAGAAGGGTCTTTTCTTACTAATTTTTTCTTCAATCTAAGGTAAAACTTGTAACAGTAGCAAGTCACTTTTGATCCCATTATTTGACATGTACTCATTGTAAAACGGTATTGACATTGAATGGGGCTGCCAGACAATGGTTAATAATAGCGGGGTGAATGAGAGTGCAGTTTATCACGCTCACATCGTACTTTTACACAAATGTCTGTGTATGAAAGTAGCGAACTGTGTCCTTTTTGACAAATAATTGGCATTCCCCGTAACAATTTCTGTGTGTCAAAGTCAACGAGATGTTAGGTGTCACTTAAAGTGCACATGTTGATCGTGTTGACAGCTCTGCTTAAAGTAAAACGGAGAGGGGAAAAGTCAGTATTTTAAAGCTTTATAAATTTTAGGTATTATTCATTTTAAGAAGTCTTTAAAAACGTGACTTTCATACTTAGGCCCCTAAAAGCGTCTAATTTGGTAAATAGTTAAATATACGTTTTATACTATGATATAATCATTTAGCTCCATGATATAATAGTCAATTCTACCACATGTCTCTGATGATAGTATGCATACTTACGTTAGAATGAAGCTCTTCATTTAATTTAAATAGATATAGCACAAGATTGTTGAATCCTTTTTAATAAAATGGTAACATGAAATTATTTGAGGATTTATAAACAGTTTCATTTAATATGTTCATCTTGAAATGTCATAATAAGGTACAGAATTGAACTTCAAGCACATACATAAGTTTTCTCACACATACACGCACGTAATTTGGCTGGTTGTTCTGCGCTTGTGCAATTTAGGTTAGTTATCATGTGATGCGATTGTTCCGATTGTTTTCTCTTGATAAAAATGAATAAAAGAATGTCGTCAGTTGTAATTGTGATTCATACTCACATGAGTGTAGACTGTAGAATGATGGCACATTCAAACATTTTATTATTACAATATTTGCTTCGGTTTCTTACTCAGCTATTGCTGGAAAAGTGACTCGAAATGACAACGAAATTCATTGCGCGACATACACGACTAATTTTAAAGGTTAAAGCACTAAGGGTGAAACAATACTTCTTAAGGTCTACCAAATATTTGGTGCAACTTAGTCTTTGTTATCTTATATATAATTCCAAAATTCCAATGTATTTCCTAATAATAACGGAGGCTTCGTAATGAAAAATCAATACACCACATGTAAGGAGTATTTGGTGATTTACCACACTAAGTATCCGTTATTGATTAGAAGATTCATAAAAGTTATATGTCAGATTTTAAAATAACAAAGACTTGTTGCACAAAATATTTGGTAGATCAAAAAGAACTATAATTTGACCCTTCCATTACCTTATTGTTTTGTTACTTTTTCAATTCATCTCTCTGGTATCAATCGCATTTGTTAGAGTATTTTTTCAACATATGGTTTTGTTTTGATCATTATATAACTACATAAAATAATATGTGATCTTATGGAAACGGATTCACGCAAAAGTTGCTCCCTTCATTAGATGCATGCGGAATAAAGTGTAAAAACAACACACATAATCTACGTATTGTTTAAAGTTCCGAACTGAAGACAGTGTTGTAATACTCAGGCGACAGTTGTTTTAGTGGCCTTTAATGAAACTTTGAAAAACACCTTAACGTGTGAAAGATCTTATTGTCCTTCATCACGGTACATCACCCTTAACTGACTTCCCATGTCCGTGCTTTACTATGTTTACGCCAAGATGGTTCTGAGATGATATGCTTAAATTATCTAATTATCAAATTTCACAATGGATTGTTTTATTTGATAATCATTAACTTGTTTAAAATGTCATTCATACCTGTCAATCAATGTCAATATTTTTCCCGATGTCATCACTTCTCAGAAGAGTACATATTGTATGTTACCTACAATAAATAACACACGTGTGCATCCATTTTTTAAAATTTTGCATAGGTTGTTCTTAAAATTAATGGCGCATCCCGTGACAAAAAGCATGAGTCGTTTTGCTTAAAATTAACACTTAACAAAGGAACCCTCTTTTCTCCGTCGCCTCGGCTTAGGATTTTTGTTTGTACCAAGGACCACACATGGATAACTTAGTACTTTTATTATCAGAATTAATGAAAACAATTAAAAAAATAAATCAATAAAATCTTGAGGAGAATCAAATCACCCTCCCACCCATATTAAACAAATTTCGAAGTTTGGCTTGCGCCCTTTTATTTAATAAAATTGATTGTGTCGATTTCTCGCTAATAATTACCAAAATCAACTATTACAAATTTGTTTTGTAGTAAAATCGAAAGTTACCGAGTAACTTTTTACGAATTTTGTCATTTACTACATTCGTCGTTTATTACATCATTTTTCAGGAACATTTTTGGATTATATATACGGTATGTCATTAAATAATACTAATATTTTGAATATTAAGTTTGTAGTAAATCAGTGATTTTCGATAAAAGTACACCAATATTGACGTCGCATAGTTGCAAAAGTGAGTTCAAGTTAAGAAGAACAGACACCAAAGAGAAACCGTATAAAAGTAAATATTGTTATCACATATCAAAGTGCAAACATAAGGTACAAAAACGCATATATAGGAGATATCTCACCAATGTTACTATTAAAAAATCGTCTCACAGTGTAGGCAGCACTAAAGAACGCATACAAAAGAGACGTAAAATTTACGTTCAGCATTGCAACGAATGCATCTCACAAGCCGGTACCAGGATAAGGCATGATTGAGAAGATACCTTATAAAAGTATAGTCTCAGTGGGGAAAACAGCAAGACAAGTCAGGAGAGCATACAGACAAAAGAGAAACCATATTAATGTGGGCCGTATGAAGTTTCTATCATTTTTTTTTGTCACTGTACTGCAAGAATGTAATTATTGACGAAGGGACCATGTATGTTTTCATCAGTGATTTCACGTCACCATATTATCAGAGTCCAAACTACACAATTTAACGTCTTACGCGTGCTCGTAATAGTACTTAAGTTAGTAAGTTGGGAAGTTCCGCATATCAGGAACCAAATTCGAGAAATTTTGGGCTGGATATACATCTTATGATCTTATGATGACTGGGTTCGTTTTACAATACTGTCCGGACGTTCTATGTGCAAACAAATTTGCTAATTAGAATGAAAAATTGTACACTAGTATTTCATGGTCCCTTAATGTTATCAAAATGAAAACAACAAACCTTTGTATGTGAAAGTTTTGACTGTAACAGATAGTCGGATAATGTGTAAAGGCTGTTGTTTCATAGTCCATTGAATAACTTTTACCGACGTCTAATCAGACATTTTTTAACACTTTTTTTGGAACTGAACCTCCTATGAACATTTTTGCTATCAATAGATATGAATTGTCCTCCCTATCCAACGATACCAATCATCAAAATCGCCAAGACATTACGTAATTATGACATCATAAAATTCTTTCAATATCGGAATATTTGGATTTTGGCAAAAATGGCCATCGAATCAAAATTTTGCTATAAAAGTACTAAGTATCGGATTTTCATTGGTTTTTTTTGCGAATAAAGAAGGGAAATGATTCTAACATGTTCTGTAATTTGGGCCTTGTAGCTTGAACATATTTTTCAAAATGGCGACTTAATAATTTCCAAGGCTACATCAACTTTGATGACGGACTACCCTACCCCATCTTTTGTGGTACCCCCAATTTGTTCATCAGAATAACCACAAAGGATGTAAAAGAGAATACCCAGATACCTAGGGTCGGCTGCTTTTTCGTTTTATACACCGGTCAAAACCCTGGGGGTTACATCTCTAACATCAAAAATCCCTTTCAATTTACTAGTGCACCAACATGAAGTTGCCTCTCAAATGACCCTTGTATTGGTACTTTTTCATGCAAACGCGATTTCAAAGGAGACATCTCTTGTTTCAACTGATTGGGCTGAACGTCAGAAAACTATTTAATCACCCAATCCCAACCAATGAACCAAACTTTATCTGGCCATTTTATCTCCTGAGGATTAGGTACAGAGTGGTTGTTTTGAGGGTAGGCATAAAATGATTATTCTAAGGATTAGGCACAAAATGGTTGTTCTGTCGATAACCCCATCGGTAAACTCCAATCAATTTTGATATGATTCTTATCCCGTCAAAAGAGACAATTAATTTGAATCATATCATGCAGAAAATTGTTTGATCGGATCAAATGATAATTGGAGCCAAGTAAAAATGTCTTTTAATTAATCGCATATCGCCGACAGTTGTTTGTGCTTCAGTTGTTAGCATGGTTTCATATTTCAATTCCTATTTGAATCAAAGTGTTCATTTAAGGTGTTTGGTCCATGAGAGATCCGCCCGAGCAATTTTAGTAAAAATCGGCATGAATGATATTTTATCGATGTAGAACCGATTTTTAAAATAAAAATTGGGGGTCACGGGACTCGTTTTTGCATGAGAGTCTGTTTAAAAACACAATTTTTGGAAGTTTTTGGGGACAAATTAGTACAGGGGTCTATGGGAAATGTGGCAAAAGTGAAATTATTTAGTGTTGATTCAAAAAATCTGCCCGAGCATTTTTGTTAATTTTTTAAGTTGCGCACAAGTATGTTCTTTCAAATAAAAAAATAAAAATTTGGGGTCACCGCCTTAATTTTCAAGAAAAATATTAAAATATGGCAATTTTTAGCTTCAAAACACTACTTAGAGTATATGCGCATGCGTATTGCGGCAGTTACCTACTGGGAAACTAGCGCGTACCGGTACGCGTGGACCAAACACCTTAAATGTACGATTTAGATTTTTTAAAAAAATCTTCATTTGAAAAGAGTATATTTGTCTAAACCTATATGTTTCTCATTTCGTGACAACATATTATTCCATGCTTTAAATTCAATATTTCTCTTAATGGAAAATAAATATCAATCCATATCTTGTACATTGAGAACTTGTCGCATCATGATGCCATTTCAAACTATTGATCACCTGTAAATTGAAATATTCATTTTCAGGTATGGATTACCTTTGTGCTAATTATCACGAAAACAGCAGCATGTGGGCTCCGACAAGTGCCGCCTTTCGATGTGACGAGTCACATAATATATGGCATTTGAAGTATTATCTAATGATAAGCTAACGATGAAGAGGAACAAAAAATAAGAAAAAACAAATTTGAAAAAGAAAACCCCGTGATGAATTTTCAATACCACCAAATATTTCAAAATCATCTTAAAAGTGTTGACAAATATCTTATTTATACAGCAAATGTTGGTGCAGTGAACGTGAACTTAATCACACTGCTATGCCTTTATTTAAGGCATGAATGATCGGAGGTTAGCCTCAAAGATAACCGACATTAAATCCAAAATTATCACGATACTATACTCTATAAACATTGACAAAGTATACAGTAAGCAGCTGTTTAATGCAGATGAACCAATATGACCATACGGGGAAGTAAATTAGTCCATATTTTTCGAATCATAAACACGTACCCAATCTTGCTGAATATTCAAATGTACTTATGTTCAAATTATGTTTGTCTATGTGGTAGCAACAAAAATGGCAAAAAAATAATACTAATGAATGATATCCATCAACAAATTTTGTCAAATTATTGACGAAAATAACCAATTATCTATTTTTTTTTCCTTAGGTATTTTACTGGATTATTCCGGAAAATAACTGTGGTAGCAACAAAATTAACCAAAAATAATACCAATGAATATTTTCATATTCATCAACAAATTTTGTTGAAGAATATCAAAATATTGACAAAAATAATTTTAGAATTGTTTATTTTTCCTTAAGGGTTATTCTGGATTACTGTAATTTGTTTTCAAGTTACGGCATCATTTTGTTATAGAAACTGTGGGCATGGGAGGCTCTATTTTGACCTGTTTTTTAAAATATAAGTTATCTCACTAAACTTGTTAAAATGAACATTGAAATCAAGTTCAAGTTTAAAGTGAAAAACATATTTATTTTTATTAAGCAACATTATTCATTTCAATGGTGCTTTGATTACTGCACTCTGAACAAATGTTTTGTTATTTCCAAATGGGAAAATAAACAATCATAACTATTTTCGTCAACTTACAAAATGTAATATTTTGATATAAAACAATAATATTTGCCATGATATAATGAAGTAACATTACATTATTATTACTCATATTGAAAGTACATAATCCGGAATAATACCTAAGGGTAAAATAACTAGTTATTTTCGTCAATATTTTGATATTCCTCAACAAAATTTGTCGGACAATTGGTAGTTCAAATTTAATCTTGCCTGTAAATAATGGTTGTTTTGATATTTCATATTTTGAATTCGGTAGGACTATGCTCACAATGCTTCGTACGATCAGTTACGCACAGTGTTATAATGATGGTTTGACCATTTGTGACCCGTCATATCGAAAGGTACCTTAAGGGCCCCTAAATGAGGTCTCATCTGAAAAATTATATTTTAAGCTTTAAAATGACACCTTGCTTTTGGTTATTGGATGTTCGATTGCAAAGTTACATCCAAATTGGTAAAAAGCATCGGGCTGATTTAGAAAACTGTCGTTCTGAGAAAATAAAGTTTAAAGTTTCTGTACTGAGTAAAACTTGAATAGAGAAAAGATTTTTATCTCGGTTTTTAAAACATTTGTCTTGTGTTATGGATGTTGGAACCTAATTGATTTGATAGAATACACTTCAAATGTAACGTTTCTGATGAAATTAGAAATTCGACCTTGGACGTGATTTTTGACTATGTTCAGCTTCAATGGCCCGTATCTCGTAAATTATTTACTATGCCGACCTTAAGGTACCTTTCGATATGACGGGTCACATTTTGTACGAACTTTTATTTTTTTTTCCGTAGACCATAAGAAATTCGTAAACAATGGTTTTGAGAATGTCAGCATGCTGCGCAAATTTGTAACGTTCGATAATACAAAATCTATCTATCTATTTCGACCGCGGTCGGAAGCCATGATGAATTTTCTCCACTGCTGTCTGTTTAGCATGAGTTTGAGAAGTTCGTTTTTATCAATGCCAGCATCCTGTGTAAGAAGTACTGGGTAGGTCAGCCTTGGTCTTCCCTGTGCACGTGTCCCTTGGGTGGGCGTCCAGAACACTAGTCCAGACACTGGTTCCTCAAGCCGTCTAGCACAGTGAGCAGCAAAGTTTAGGCGGCGGCCTCTCACTATTTCTGATAGTTTTGGTAAATCACCGTATATTACCTCCCTGGTAGGATGATCTCTCCAGTTGAGGTTTTGAACCATCATTAATAGTCTGGTGTAGCACCCATCTAACCTGGCTTCAAGTGTAATACAAAATGCAATACACCAATTGTGACCATAGTTTAGAATATGGTCACAATATTTCGTACGAACAGTTACGAGCAGTGTTAAGTTCCAGACGGACCACGGCCAGCGAGTGAAGCGAGCAGCGAGGGCGTCGCTCGCTACCTGTGGTCCTTTTAAATTTTAGACGGACTAAACTTGTTCCAAAGTAATGTGACCATAGTGTTAATAAACATTGATTGTAACATCCAAAACCTAAAACCTAAAAACAATAACAACAACACAACAGCTGTGAGATCTGACAAATTATTTGGGTAAACTTTGGGTTGTAAATATATACTGGTATCCGTTCTCTCACCTGGGTGAGGAGAAACAACGGGGATAAAGAATCTTGCTCAAGGGGGCTTGAATCTTCAACCTCTCGATTATGAGTCCAATGATCTAACCACTGCGCCACAGGTCTCCAAAAGATCATGTAACATTATGGGGACATCAAAATAAGCAACATGAACACTTCACCTTGTGACTGGCGCACATCACATCTGACAGCCACACTAAGTAAAAACACAGTATGTGCATTTATAAAGCATAGCAGATACATTCTTCAAGCTTGCAATTTCACTTCAATCCGTTTCCATGCCAGAAGGTTGTAAGTGAATATGTTTGCTTTAGTATATACTGCCTTAAGTTATGAAAGAGTATTAGACGCCTACTTATTTCTGCAGAATTTTCCCAAGTGAAAAGAAAGTAGCTTGCTATGCATCTGCAATGCACATACTGCGTTTTTACTTTGTTGGGCAGAGTCATGTGTTTGTTTGTTTGTTTTTTATTTGGCAAATCGATAAACACAATCACAAAAATAGTCACAATATCATAAATCGATAGTAAAATACAAATATAAACACATAGATAGCAAATAACATTCTAAATTAGACAGCCAAATCGATATGCCAGGATGGCCCATAAAGTTGACTAAATATGTCAACTTTAATTATTTCCAATGGGGTCCTAAAAATGAAAAGGATGCCTGCAAAAGAGTGAAATTAACCAAAAGATGGACAAAAAGGACAGAGGGAGACCAATGGAAATAAGTTAAACAAATTCAGCCAATTCTTGGTTCATAGACAGTGTGGATAAATGGGTCTTCACCTGGGACTTGAATGTTTGCACATTATTGAACACATGCGTGCATTACGGCGCCTTTGTCACGGTTGCGTACATCAACGGTTATCAGCTGCATGGTGTAGCAGAAAATAGTATTGTTCAAAATTAAAGATGAATAGAATAGTGCTTGCACCTGAAGGTCATCGGCTGATTAATTAATCAAAGATACCAATGTTTTTCAGTGTCAGTGCTTTTTATGTTAATTTTATGTTGTGTCTCAGAAGTCTCCCTGAGTTATAATAGTCGGGGTTGACGCGTGATCAAGTAGTGACTATGGCCCGTGTTTTCAGATTTATTTATTTAATTAATTAATTTTTGCGAATATCACCATTCCATATAATTGTCAAAATTAACATTGCACTCTTTTACTAGATGTGTTCAAAACCCCTCAATTGAAAACAAAAATGATACGTTATTTTACTAAGTTGCTATTATCGACACTAACAAGAACAACGACAACCAGCAAAAGATCATTCGCGGGGGCAATGCATTGTATTTTGCCAGATTTGGACATATTTTGATCGGTTTTGTTTGTTCGTTCGTCTTTTTATCACAATGAAGCAAACAACAATCAAATTACAGGATTTAAAAAAAGTTTTATTACTTATTTTTTACGATGCGTTTATTTAATTTCAGCAGGTGACAAAATAATTAAATACCACTTACCTGCGATCTATTTGATACTTACTTGGGCATATAATTACTTGATTGAATAATTTACAATTAAATCTATCCAATTTCAACAATAGCAAACTGTATCTATATACATACATTACTGAAGCATCGCGTCTCTGGATTTTGGTGTTTGTTTGTTTAAGTCAAGGCCAAAATTAAAAAGCACATTTCTTAGAACCAAAAATCTGATGACTTCTTTACTTCTTTGATACCTCTTTATGTATCTATACATACATGTAAGACAATATTCTCTCTCCCCCCCCCCCCCCCCCAAATTACTTCAATACAATGCAACCTTAACGAGGAGAAACTATTTAGGATTATGATTTAGGGTTTTGGGTTTAGGCTTGGTTGGTTAGGGGTAGGACTAGGGTTTAGGTAAGAGTAAGGGTTATAGTTTGACGGGCTAGAGTTAGGGTTATTACTAAGTAATATACAGGAGTTTATCTGGATATGTTCATAACGTTGGGAAATAGTCACATTTATCATCCTTTCGTTGCAACGTGTACTGTGTTATTCATTTATTATTTTTGACCATCCATCCCAAACCAGCCGTAAATGCCACCTTTTGTCATTTTCGCTTTTTCAATTATTTTCAAAGACCATGCTTAAAGGATTAAAATGACACCTTAATGAACTTCACATAATTTCCGGAAGTCAAGCTATGATCCGTCAAACTGAGATAAACGCGTTCAAAGATCAGCAAGCCCTATATTTTCTGTTGATTGTCATAAAAATATGCAGCTTTATTTCACATTTCCTATCATTTTCTTGAAATGAAACTTTGCTGGTATTTTGTAGTAAGCATAAGAATTGTTAATCTATCAAAAATAATTTCGGCAAATTACGACCTTGACATGTATTTTCAACAGTAGCGCAAAATGAAATGTCTGGCATTTACTGCTCATTCGGACTGGACAGGCACATTTATCTTGTGAAAATACAATCTATAATTGTCGCTATGTAAGGCCCCAAAGTCTCAATTTAAGTACTCATTTAAATGAGCCTTAATGTTACACAAACGTTCCAGCTTTCAAATGAAATATTAGAAATTACCTTACACTACCAATACATTTCAAAGAGGTAATACAATTTTACATCCAGGCTCCAGCTACAATCGGAGAAAATGCTGTTGGAATGCTCGGATGTTTTCAGCTCTTATCTTTTAATAAATATCTTTTGAAAAACAGTCGTAACAACAACATATTCATTAGCTCCCAATGGAGTAGTACCAATATACAATGTAATGGCAACAAAGGCTTTTCACATAATCAAGCTTAAGCCTTCACATCAATATAGTGGAGATTGATGTGATGGTTTAAAGCTTAGATCTAAAGAAAAAGACTTAGAAAAGATTCAATTATTTTGAAATATGTAATAACAAGCTGATGTTTTAATATTTTTTCTAGACCTGGTAGTGTTGTTGTCAGCAGCTTTTCTTACTTTTCTAACGCAATATCAACTAGCAACCAAGATGAAGAAGATTATATGAACAAATTAGAAACTGATGTAGAAAATGAACTCACTGAAGGTGTCGTTAACGATGGTGTTTTGGGTCCGCTGGCTGATGGAACCAATTCCATTCTGATTAGGAAACGTAAGTTTGGGACGGAAATGTACATGTACAAAAAGGAAAAAGGGAAGGGGTAAGTTATAAAGGACACCCCATTGGTAGGGGTTTAACAATAGTATAGACACTAGAATTGAGAATTCGAGAATGAATTTAACTTACCGGTAACTTTTATATGTAACATTTCCAACGTTCATATTTCAAATCATGGATAAACTTCTTCAACAACAAATTAAGACAAATTGCAATCTGAATCTAATGAAATATTGAAGCAAAGTTTAGCTGACGATTTGAAGCACTATTTTATGGCCTAAAATTCACAGGCACGTATTATAGCAGGAAGTTGATCATTTACATAAATATTAGCCTAAGAAAAAAAATAGTAAAAGAAGATAAGGTGCCAATGTGACATCTATATTACAAATGAATTTACCGGAGCTTTGTACAGCCTAATAAAAACTGTTCACCCATTGAAAGTTTCTATTTACTTTCCCTACATAGGACATGTTCAGTCCGTCTTTATACACAAGATACACAAGTAATATATCTCGATCTTTACAAATCACTAGCATAATCATGTTTGCATTGTTTGTTTTCCGTGATTTCAATTCTCTTTTTATTTTTTTATCTTGTTGAAGCAGCATTCCATTCTATGATCGTCGTGGCATTATCATTATTATAAACTAAAGTTTCGAGATCACAACTCTATCAGAACTCATGGAAAGTCATTTTGTTGATAACAATGTAGTTTAGATTCTTTGAAAAGTCAATCTGAAATCGTTACTCATTATTTACTGTTACCCGGGACTTGGTTGCATGCTCTTTGTATCAGCGTTTTGATTTTACCTAAAATCGTTACTCACTGGTTAGTGTTACCCGGGACTTGGTTGTATGCGCTTTGTATTAGCGTTTAGATTTTACCTGAAATCGATTAATCGTTACTCATTGCTTAGTGCTATCCGGGACTTGGTTATATACGCTTTGTATCAGCGTTTTGATTTTAACTGAAATCGTTACTCATTGCTTAGTGCTTTCTGGGACTTGGTTGTATGCGCTTTGTATCAGCGTTTTTGATTTTACCTGAAATCGTTTCTCATTGGTTAGTGTTACCCGGGACTTGGTTGTATGCGCCTTGTATCAGCATTTTGATTTTACCTAAAATCGTAACTCATTGGTTAGTGTTACCTGGGACTTGGTTGTATGCGCTTTGTATCAACGTTTTAATTTTAAATGAAATCGTTACTTATTGTTATTGTTACCCGGGACTTGGTTGTATGCGCTTTGTATCAGCGTTTGGATTTTACCTAAAATCGTTACTCATTGGTTAGTGTTACCTGGGACTTGGTTGTATGCACTTTGTATCAGCGTTTTGATTTTACCTAAAATCGTTACTCATTGTTTAATGTTACCCGGCACTTGGTTGTATGCGCTTTATATCAGAGTTTTGATTTTACCTAAAATCGTTACTCATTGCTTAGTGTTACCCAGGACTTAGTTGTATGCGCTTTGTCTCAGCGTTTGATTTTACCTAAAATCGTAACTCATTGGTTAGTGTTACCCGGGACTTGGTTTCATGCGCTTTGTATCAGCGTTTTGATTTTACCTGAAGTCGTTACTCATTGTTTAGTGTTACCCGGGTCTTGGTTGTATGCGCTTTATATCAGCGTTTTGATTTTATTTCACTAGGTATTTAGTTATCGATGATAATGGATGCTACACGTCAGTCATAAATTGTCAGCGACTGCTGTTAAGTCATATTGTTACTTAGAATTATAAACCTGTAACAAGAACTTTCCATTGACATACGGCAAAAAAAAAAAGAAGTTAAAATTAAAGTTTTTGGTGTTATTTTGTAATATGATAATCAAATCATTTCTAATCTATTTGATAGCGACACTCATAGAGGAGTCATCTATAAAAGAAGATCCGTACACTATTTATAGGGATGTTACAACGCCAAGAAAAGCATGGTGGTCCTCAACTGAAGAACCCCATACTCAAAAAGGTTGGTGAACATGGATTTGTATATTCAGTGTTGTATGAGTTGTCAAGCTCAACAACGGTAACAAGAAACAAGTGAAATATAAGATGATATGTCCTAGACTAATTGTAACAGGTAATAAAATACGTATTCAAATACTAATAATATGGTGTAGCTAAAATAAGTACCCATAAAAGTATACTTGTATATGAGTTTAGTATCTGCTTAATGTGTTTTAAGTTTATTAGTTAAAATCGCTCGACGTCGATCGACAATACACTTTTTATTATACAAGCGCTACTTTGTTTATGAAATTGACGTAACTTTAAATGCACCACAAATTCAAGATCATAGATATCTGTCTTACCACACCGATCAACAGTGCCTTTTCTGTATTATATTTAATGCTATTCATCAAAAAACTCTACTTGCCATATCGCTTAAAATAAGTTGAAATTACATTATTTTGATAACCAACGCCGATAACTGTTTAAATAAAAGTTTAAAAAATAATTAAACAAATTTTTCTGTCGTTGAATTTCAGAGACATCTACCGAATTTGAATCAACATCTACATCACTGTTTATTGAACCCCCTCAGCCTAATAGTGATGCTTGCGGCATTAGACCTGGTTTGAGGAGGAGACGGAAGAGGGTGGTTGGAGGAACGGATTCGCCGTTTGGTTCCATGCCCTGGATCGGCTCTGTGAGGAGATCACCTGATGGTCATTATTGTGGAGCTACATTATTGAATTCTCAATGGGCTGTAACGGCTGCACACTGTCTGTACGTTAAATCTTTATTAATATGCCAAGATGTTTTGG
Source organism: Ophiothrix spiculata (assembly GCA_000969725.1). NCBI lineage: Eukaryota > Metazoa > Echinodermata > Ophiuroidea > Amphilepidida > Ophiotrichidae > Ophiothrix > Ophiothrix spiculata. The sequence continues at coordinate 19,926 of JXSR01S000024.1, forward strand.
AAAAGAGTATCAAATTGTCCACGTGGTGATCCCTGTCATTACAATTCATATTTCAACTTGTAAATCAAATGAAATACGTGCAAAGAGGTAGACTGAATTACATGTGTACATACGTATATTATGTTAAAATACGAGGGATCAGTGATAGGGTCAGGACATACTTCTTTTGGAGCTACCAAATGTCTTTATTATTACATTAATCAAATGCATTTCCTAATCAATAACGGAGACTTGGTGATGTAAACCATCAAGTGTTTGACATCACATATAATTGAGGTGTGGCGTACTGATTTATCATCACCAAGCCTCCGTTGTTACATTGCAGCAACAAAATCAGTTGGTTATTATAAATTTCATTTCATTTTCTTTCAAGTGATACAAAAATATATATTTTGTCAAAAGTCGCGATATTGAACCTTTCGATAGAGCGGGCTACATAATTATGATAATATAGGTGACTTACTCCTTTTTACTCTTTTACACCAGGGGCAACACAGACCACGTGATATTTGGAGATCTTTACCTTGATTGGCCATCAGACTACCACGACAAAGTCAACCTGTCTGCCGTGTTTCCTCACCCTGATTATGACATCCGATCAGACAGGACAGACAAGTCCAACGATATCGCACTATTGCGATTATCCCGTCCAGTCAAACTGTCGTCTGCTATTAGACCAGCATGCATTGCGAGTAGTAATACTGAATTGCATGATTATCGACGATGTACAGCAGCTGGCTGGGGAATATCAGATTATAGGGGTACGTTTTGTAAACAAAAAAAAATACAAGACCTAAGTTTTGTACTGGCAGCTGCCATATGGTTTTTTTTTACATTTGTTTGATGTCACCCTTTTATTCCTTTTAATAGAACTTCAATATATTTTATACTCACTCAAAGAGTTTAAACTTGTGGCCATGGTTAGTTGCTTCATGTTGCTATTTTGCGTATAATGGCGGATATGTAACACTCAAAAATTATAAAGTATAATAACAAATATTTACAACATTACAAATGAGTACGTATAGCTTATTCTAGTATACAGTCTATGCTATCGACCAACAATGAATTTTATCCTCAAAGCATATCAGGTACTCCATAAAGAATCGGGTTTTTAGTATTCATAGAAGATTATTTTGGATATGGACTTCCTACGTCTTACAGCAGTACTTTTTCTTTTCTAGACCAAGAAAGAAGCATAATGTTTTTAATTCACTTTGAAGTACAAGATTTTTGTTAAAAATGAAATAAGAATATTCAATATTGAATGAAACCACAACGTTCCAAACGTTCTTTTTTTAATCCAGATGCTAATACCAATCGTCTTCAAGAAGTCCGCCTTCCCCTGGTACCGATGAATGATTGTCGAACCTTCTACGCTGACTCACCCCATGTATTACCCGACGAAGACTCATCGGTGTCACTCGATAGTTCTGATCAGGAATTACACATGCCTATTGGCTTACAAAGCAACAAGTCAGAGTCTATAGTTAGCGACAGGATGATCTGTGCAGGAGGCTACCCTGAAGGTGGAAAAGGAATATGTCGGGTACGTATCAATCTTGAAATCTTAATCCTTTTTTCAGTATTTCTGTTGAATTCGACACCTTTACATTATAACTGGTGTCTGTGAAGTTTCCCCATTGATCTCATGCATTGGTGAGATAGAACATTTTGAGTTAGAGAGCTTCTGAAACTTGATGATCCGTGATAACATGTCACCAAAAGATATTGAAACAAACCTGAAAGGTCTTTTTACACAGGTTTTAGACTTACAATGTGGCGTGGTGGTCGCTACGTCATAATGGCGTCATACGGCTAACATTGCCATTTTGATCACAAATGCCATTATAACTCTTTATAAATGGCAAAAAGTATAGTCGCTTGTTGTTGCAGCTGGACGTGACAAAGTGGCTACAGTCTAAAAACACCTTCAACGTTGAAACAGGCGTACTTGATTCAGGAAGATTTCTTTAATTATTCAGTATCACAACATGGAATATACACAATATCAAAAAAGGTGCAAATATATTAAAATGATTTGATAAATAAAAAATACAATGAAAACGGAATTAACTTCGCAATCATTACCCGTTTCTTTGAACTGGATAGATTTTATTTTTCTATTTATTTGTATTTTAAGTTCATTGTTCAAAATATTTCAACAGGCAGACCAAGGTGGACCATTAGTTTGCCTGGGAGAAGATGACTTGTGGTACCTTGTTGGTGTAGGTAGCTGGAGCTGGGGATGTGATTTGCCCAACATACCAAATGTCTTTGCTCGTGTCTCCGTGTTCAAGGATTTCATTGATAATACAATCAAGCAAACTGAAGGTAAGTAAGTTGACGAGGACTAAGTTATTTGAACGCACGGCACCAAATGTGATCCCCATCTTAAAAATCGTGGCTGAATTAGCTTTAGGCGTACGGTGTAAAGATACCTTGGGTAGACACTACACACGATTTACATTATATTATACAAATATTGACTGCTCATATAAGGGCAATAGTATACAAATATTGACCGCTCATGAGGGCAATGATAGTCACAAGATCACTAAGGGGAATAGTTTTACTATTACCAGAATGAAAGAGCAGTCAATATTTGTTTTATATACCGATTTTGTTTTGAGAGGGCAATAGTAAAAGACTATTGACTGGCTCAATTCATGCTAATTGGTATATAATAAAAACTATTTCCCTGAAGTGAAACTGTTGAAACTGTGTACCATTTGCCGAGGGAAATATATAGTAGTAGAACATCACTGAGGGGAAAAAGTTCTTACTATCGCCAGAATGAAAAAGCAGTCAATATTTGTTTTATATACTGATTTTGTTTTGAGAGGGCAAAAGTAATAAACAATTGACCGGCTCAAATCATGTTAATCAGTAAGATATAAATTATAATCAATTTCAAAGTGATGAAAGTGCTACATAATACCTTATATTTGTATGTCAAGATAAGGTAATATTTAGGACTAGTAATATAGAACGTGGTCGTGGACCATTTTTTATTTGCAGATTGCGTTAATGATGAATCAAAAACGTCTTGCTTTGATGGATGTGTTGGTGGAGAGGATTGCTGTAAGTTACCTTTCGAATAATTAAATTAATCTGCTGATGTTCAAAAGCTGCCTGCAGATAAAAACGTATTCAAAACGCATACAACCAAGTCCCTGATAACGCTACATTCTACTGTCATTGCAATGTATTCATTTATTTATTTATCTAGCATGCTTTACATTTTATAATATGTGTACCGCCGCGGCAAAAGGGTCCAGTTGTAGACTCCTACATGTTGCTCATTGTAGCATAT